>PVIW01001846.1:0-45026 GCA_004026585.1 Noctilio leporinus
ATATGAATACAGTGAATAGGCCTTCAGTGGTCAAGGGGAAAGAGGTTGGGGGGAGGGGGGAGGCAGAGGCAAGAAAGGGGGGCAGCTTAGACAAGAACCTAGTATAAAGGAACCATGGACATGGACAACAGGTGGGATTGACTTTGGGGGGGATGCATGGGTGGGGAGGGGGACGGAGGGGAGCAAAAAGATGATGGATATAATACAACAACAATAAAAAAAATGGAAAAAATATAAAATAAATAAATAAGGGCCAGCAATTCCCTTTCTGGGTATATGTATACTCAATGGAAACAAGTGTTTATGTCCACCAAATCATAGTACCAGAATATTCATAGTAGCTTTACTCATAATGTCCAAAAAAGTAGAAACAACCAATGTTCACCAACAATAAAATGGGCCCTGACTGGTGTGGCTCATTTAATTTGGGTGCTTCCTAGAAACTGAAGGGTTTGCTGGTCTGATTCTCAGTCCAGGCTCATGCCTGGGTTGCGGGAGAAATTGATATTTCTCTTACATCGATATTTCTCTCCCTTTTTGTCTCCCACTCTTTCCCTCTCTCTAGGAATAAATAAATAAAATATTTTTAAAGACAAACAAAAAAAGAAGGGCAGGCAGCCGTGAGAAGGAGGAGCATGAGGAAAGTGCCGTTATGTGGGAGTGTGTTTTAGCAGCCCTGTGAGAAGAAGCAGGCAACTGTGGAGTTTATAGTTGGGATTCAGCTGGGCTAGTGGGAAAGCAGACATGCTGCTGGTTCGGTCACCCCAGGTCCAGCTGCCTCTAAAGCCACCAAAGACTCTGCCTTGCAGACCTGGACTCACTCTGGTCTCTTGAAACTTGGGACATATGAAAAGGTCACTGTCTTAGGACTGTGCCCTTTTCTGGACTTTCCCTTGATCCAGTGTAACATGGCACATGCTTTCCTGGACTATCATACGGTGGCTGAAGGAGAAAGCTGACAAATGAATGGGGAACTATTGAACTTGGTTTTGGTGTATAGCCTTTCGGGGAGCAAGGGAAGTGCTAGGTGTTGTGGGAGAACAGGGCCCCAAGCAGGATTGCTCCCCATCCTGCCAAGGTTGGAATATTGTAAATAAAGACCTGTTTTTCTCAACGCTAATTCTTGGGTCACACACCAAGTCACCACCTGATTGTGCCCCAACTTTGCTTGGTACAAATGAGCTTATCCAAAGTCACCATAGATAGTTAATCTGGCTTCTGTTTTTTAAAGCTGTCCAGGAAAGACATCTGTTTGGCCTCCCTTGAACAATTTATAGCAACAGATTAGATAATCTAAGTAAAACCTACAAATTCATAGAAACACACAAGCTACCAAAAATGACATTAGAATAGTGGTCGTCAGGGACTAGGGATAGTAAGGAGTGTGGAATTACTGCATAATGGGTATGGAATTTCTTTTAGGGATAATGAAAATGTTCTGGAATTAGACAGTAGTGATGGTTAAATAAGTCTGAATTTATTAAAACCCACTGAGTCATATACTTTAAAAAGCTGAGTTTGAGATTTGTGAATTATATCTCAATAAAATCACTACTTTTAATGAATCATAAAATTACATAATTTTAAAGTATTTTTTTATTGATTATGCTGTTACAGTTGTCCCGATTTTTTTTCCCTTGGCTCCTCTCTGCCCAGGACTCCCATTTCCTCCCACAGTCCCACCCCTCTTAGTTCATGTCCATGTATCATGCATATGAGTTCTTTAGCGTTTCCTTTTCCAATACAATATTCTTAACATCTCCTTGTCTATTCTGCACCCACTAAGTATGCTTCTTGTGCCTTTTCCCCTTATTTCCCTCCCATCTTCCAGCTGACACCCCATATCTTTGACCCCATATCTTTAAAACCCCATATCGTTTCCTCTCTGGCTGTCTGCTTAGATTTTTGTTTTCATTTTTTAGATTCTGTTGTTGATAGTTGTGAGTTTGTTCTCTATTTAGTGTTGGTACTTTTGATCCTCTTTTTCTTAAGTAAGTCCTTTCAACATTTCACATAATAATGGCTGGGTGATGATGAACTAACTCCTTTAGCTTTACCTTGTCTGGGAAGCACTTTATCTGCCCTTCCATTCTGAATGATAGCTTTGCTGGAGAGAGTAATCTTGATTGTAGTTCTTTGCTTTTCATTACTTTGAATACTTCTTGCCAGTTCCTCTTGACTGCAAAGTTTCTTCTGAGAAATCAGCTGATAGTCTTATATGAACCCCTTTGTAGGTTCCTCTTCTATTCTCTTGCTGCTTTTAATATTCTCTCTTTACCTTTTAACTTAGGCATTTTAATTATGATGTATCTTGGTGTGGTCCTGTTTGGGTCAACTTGTTGGGGACTCTGTGTCCTTCCTGGGCTTGTATGTCTATTTCCTTCACCAAATTAGGAAAGTTTTCCTTCATTATTTTTTCACACAAGTTTTCAATTTCTTGCTCTTCCTCTTCTCCTTCTGGCACTCCTATGGGTGCCATTTATTGGCATGTTTAAAGTCATCCCAAATGTTCCTAAGCCTCTCCTCATTTTTTTCAGTACTGTTTCCTCTTTCTATACTGGTTGACTGTTTATTTCTTTCTTATGTTCCAAATAATTTATCTGAACCCCAATGTCCTTCCCTTCACCATTGGTTTCGTGTGTATTTTCTTTTTGTTTCACTTAGCATAGCCTTCACTTCTTCCCTTCTGCATTTGCCATACTCAAGCATATCTGTCAAGTCTGAGAGCATCTTTATCACCAGTGTTTTGAACTCTGCATCTGTTAGGTTAGCTATATTCTCATTGCTTAGTTCGTCCACCAGAACCTTAATCTGTTTCCTTTTTGTGGGCCACACATTTCTGTCTCCTCAACTTGACAGGCTCCAGTGTCTCTTATGAAAACCTTTATGTCTTCAGTAGAATTGTTCCACTTGTTACATTGTAAGGGGTGGAGCCTTAGGAATTCATCTATGTGGGGTGGCCCATTTCACCACGTTGTGGCACTGTATGCAGGGGAGGGGTCCGAGAGGGAACAATATTGTTTGCTCAGCACTTGCCCCTTTTCCAGGCAGTTCTCTGCTTCCTACAGGGAACTGGCACCTCTCTAGCTGCTGCCCTGGCCTTGGCTCCCAGAGTGGGTGGGTCTGTGGACATTCTAGGGCCGTGGGGGCCTCTAAACAAATGGACTCTGCTGAAAGACCAACAGTTTCTTCTTCTGCCCGAATCCCCACTGGTTTTCACAGTCAGAAGCAATGAAACTTTATTTTCTCCCCTGGAGCTATAACCATGCACCATGCAGTCTGGTCTCTTGCTGGGTACACTCCCCAGGCATCTCTAATTTTTAAAAATGTGTGACTGCGCTTTCTGCCAGCCAACCACAGATGCCATCCTGCTGCAGCTGTAGTGCCACCAAATGTGTCCTCTCTGTCCTGCCTTTGCCCCTCCTACCTATCTGGATGAGTATTTCTTCTTTATATCTTTGCTGGACTTTTGTGCAGCTTGATTTTCTGGTTGTCTCTAGTTTTGAGGTAGATGCATTCCTTTGTAGTTGTGGAGGGAAATGTAGTGTGTCTACCTACGCCTCCATCTTGGCAGGAAATTCCAAAAGTACCTAATTAATTCAATAAAAGGAAGAAGCAGAAAGGAAACAAACAAAGACAAGAAAGCCAGTCTGGATTTTTTTTTAAAAAGAACCTAACTGTATGTTGAAATTTAAAAATGCACTTTAAATATCAATAGATGAAGGAATTCCATACTGTTTTCCTGGCAACCGTGCACTAGGGTTCCCTTTTCGCCACATCCTGGCCAGCACTTATTGTATGTTGATTTGTTGATGATTGCCATTCTGACAGGTGTGAGGTGGTATCTCATTGTGTTTTTAATTTGCATCTCACTGATGGATAGTGATGTTAAGCATTCTTTCATATGGGAACCAACTGTATGGGAACCTCTGTATGTCTTGTAGAAGTATCTATTCATGTCCTCTGCCCATTTTTTAATTGGATTGATTGACTTCCTGGTGTTGAGTCATATAAGTTCTTTATATATTTTGGAGATCAAACCCTTGTCTGCAGTATTATTCGCAAATATGTTTTCCCATACAGTTGGTTTCCGTTTGACGATGGCTTCTTTAGATTTGGAGAAGCATTTTTAATTTGATGTAGTCCCATCTTTAAATTTTTTCCTTTATTCATTTGCCCTAGAGGATATATCAGCAAAAATATTGGTGCATGGGATATCTGATTTTACTGACTGTAGTTTCCTCTAGGACTCTTATGGTGTCATAGCTTATGTTTAAATATTTTATTCAGTTTGAGTTCATTCTGGTATATGGTGTAAGTTGGTGGTCTAGTTTGATTTTTTTTCCTTTTAAGATTTTATTCATTATTTTTGGAGAGGAGGGCAGGGAGAGAGGAAGAAAGGGAGAGAAACATCAATGTATGGTTGCCTTCCACCTGCCTCCAGCTTGGGACCTGGCTGAAGACCTGGCTCAAGACCTGGTTTTGTGCCCTGACTGGGAATCTAACCAGTGACATTTGGGTTTGCAGGCTGGTGCTCAATCCACTGAGCCACATCAGCCAGAGCTAGGTGGATTTTTTTGCATGTACCATTCCAGTCCTCCTAAGACCATTTTTACTCCACTTTATGCTCTTGCCCCCTTTGCCAAATATTAATTGACCATAGAGATGTGGGTTTATTTCTGGGCTCTATATTCTATTCCATTGACCTATGTGTCTGTTCTTATGCCAGTGCCAGACTGCTTTGATTACAATGGCCTTGTAATATAGTTTGATATCAGGTATTGTGATCCCTCCTACTTTGTTCTTCTTTCTCAAGATTGCTGAGGCTATTTGGAGAGTATTATGCTAAGTGAAATAAGCCAGGAGGTGAAAGACAAATACCATATGATCTCACTTCTAAGAGGAACCTAATGAATAAAACAAACAAACAAAATAAAAGAGTGGTGGAAACAAGGAACAGACTGACAATGACCAGAGTGGATAGGGAGGAGGATAAGGAGAGAAAGGCAAGGAAGGGTTTAGTTAAGGAAAAAAATATAAATGACCCATAAACTTGGACAAAAGGGTGGGGATTGACTCTGGGAGAGGGGGTAAATGTGGCAGGGGAGAGCAATGGAGGACAATAGAACAACAATAAATAATAGGTCAGTAAGTATACATAGATGAAAATTTAAAACATTTTTAACCCTGGCAGGTGGTTCAGTGGAATGTTGCCAGCCTGCGAACCCAAAGGTCGCTGGTTCAATTCCCCAGTCAGGGCACATAACCAGCTTGCAAGCCAGGTCTCCAGCCAGGTCCACAGCTAAAGGCAGGTTAAAGGCAACCATACATTGATGTTTCTCTCCCTTTCTTCCTCCCTTCCTGCCCTTCTCTCTAAAAAGAATAAATAAAATCTTTAAAAAAAATTTTAAAGGGTATACTATGTTAACACTACTTTTATAAGAAGTTGGAGAGGTTACATTAATATCAGAGAAAATAGATTTTAGATCAAATAATAAAGAAGGTTACCTCATAATAATAGAGGTGCCAGATATTCCAGAGCACATACATGCTTATGTGCCCAATAACAGGCCTTGAAAAGACACAAAGCAAGCAACGACAACAAAAGACAGAGAAAGAGTTCCATAATGGTGGTTGGAAATTTCAAGCTCCTTTCCCAATAACTGATAGAACAAGTAAAAGAAAATCAGCAAGGATATAGAAGACTTAAACAGCACTGGACCAGCTTCACTGAATTAACATATCATACTCCACTGAATGAGATAGGGTATGTGGCAAAACAGCCACAATCAATAAAAGCTACAGGAACTTTTGACATGGAATTAAGGCCACCTCATTGGATTTATGGCTTAAAACTGACAGAGACCTGTTTGATCCAACATGGTGCAGGTAACCAACCCTGGCTTCAGTATACGCGCTCACTGTAATACCTTAGCATGCTAAATGACACATTGTACATCACCATGGTTTTAAATGGAAGTCAGTATACGCGCTCACTGTAATACCTTAGCATGCTAAATGACACATTGTACATCACCATGGTTTTAAATGGAAGGCCCACAGACACAAAATAGCTGCTGTGACTCTTCCAAGAAATCACCCATTTCCTGGAAAGATCCCGAATGTTTCTCCCTTTCATTAAATGCCCTACCCTCTATTAAAAGAACTTCCATGAAGGAAGCAAATCCTACTAAATGGGGCTGCTCTGTCTATGGAGTAGACCATTCTCTGTGTCACTGCTGCATTCAAAAAAAAAACCCTAACTTTATTTTAAACTCTTCTGGCTTGTATTTGAAATCTTTCCTGCATGAAGCCAAGAACCTACAGTGCCTCACAGACCCCTAGAACACCTGCATCGCCAACAGCAGCAAAATGCACATTCTCTTTGATGTGTTTTGAATGTCCACACAGAACATTCAACCACATAGATTATATCTTGGACCAAAATATAAAGTTCCAATATAGTTAAAAGGATTCAAGTCATTTAAGCTATGTTTTCTGATTATGATAGAAATTATAAATTGAATTAGAGATTAATAACAGATCTCTGGAAAACTCCAAAATTTGGATGTTTAAAAGCATATTTCTAAATAACCCATGGGTCAAAGAATAAGTCAAAATGGTAATTGGAAAGTATTTTGTACTAAATGAAAATTAAAACACATTTGTAAAGGTGTGAAGTGTTGCAGTGCTTATAGCAAAAATTTTAATATTAAATATATTAGAAAATTACAAAGGACTTGCTTCAATGACCTCAGTTTCCACTTAAAATAGAAATCGAAAAGCACATTAGATTCAAAGTAAGCATAAGAAAGGATATAAATATCAGAGCAGAAATAACTGAAATAGGAAACAGAAAACAGAGGAAGCCAATAAAAGTAAAAACTGACTCTTTGAGAACATCGATAAAATTGATAAACACCTAGTCAGACTGATCAAGAAAAAAAGAGGACATAAATACCAGTGTTGGGAATGAGAAAGCTGCACTCTTTACAGATTTTAAAGATAGTTAAAGGATAATAAGGTAAATAACATTATGAAGAGTTTTATGTACAAAAGCTCAACAACTTGAGTGAAACAAATTCCTTGAAAGACACAAACTATGAAAGCTCATTCAAGATGAAATAGGTAACCTAAATAGTGCTATACCTACTAAAGAAAATGAAACTGTAGCTTAAAAACTTCCAAAAAGGAAAAAAGAAAAGAAAGGAAGAAAGAAAAAAACCCGAAACCCACTCTTAAGCTCAAATGGCTTCAATGGTGAATTCTTCTAGTTTACAAAGAAATAATACCAATTCTACGGAAAATTTCCCCCAAAAAATTGAACAGGAAGGAATACCTACTTCCTAATTCGTTGTATGAATCCAGCATCGTTCTGATACCAAAACTCATCAAACATATTACAAGAAAACTGCAGAATGAGGTTCTGGTCATTCCCAAGACAGCGTTGGCATGCGAAAATATGGAGGTCAGTCTGGATGAAAACTCTATGGGACAGAGTGAAGAGGGACCATGTGGTCAGCCAAATCTATGTTCAGAATTTTGTCTCTGACACAACACCAGCTGTGTGATCTTGGACAAGTTACTTTACCTCTCTGATCCTCAGTTTATCTTATAAAATCAAGGCAATAATAGCATCTAATGCTGAGGATTGGATTTGGGTGAAGATTAAATTAGATAATGCTATCACAGTGTCCTTAAACAGTGCCTGGGACGTAACAGGCCAATCAATAACTATTAACTATAATAAGATAATATTCTCATTGAGGTAAAGAAGGCTTATGCCTTTTGTGGTGTGTATAAATGTTTGCAGCGGTAGTTATTTTTTGATCAATGAAGCCATTTCAAAATTATTGGTTTTCTTTGCACTGAAAGGAAGAATTAAAATCCTCTATAACTACATAACTTATTTAACTGCAAACACAGGAAATAGCAGCCTATTTTTCTTGTTACTTTTTTTTTCTGTCATGAGAAGAAGCAATATTGTTTTTGCTTCAATGTAAAATAAAAATTTCTTTTGCCCATCTATTTTCCTGCTAAGGGCCTGACTTCTGTAGCAGTCACTCAGTTACTCAGTTCAAGCCGAGACAACATTCAAAGAAGTCTCACTTGCTGCGATCTGCTGGTCGACTTCCTTGAGAAAAAGCTGTTTGGAAGAGAGATTTACCTGGCTCTGTTCAGAGCCTGGCCCTCCCTGTAGCCTGGGAAATAAAAATGAAAGAAGAGCCCTAGTTCTTACCTTGTTTATCTATGCCTTACATCCAGGTCACCAAGACAAGGTACCAAAGTGCAAAGGCTTCACATCTCAAATTCATTCCTTTCCCCTCCTGGCTAGTGGAGGCTGATACCAAGTTGGGCTATGAGTTTGTGTGGTTTCCATGAGCTTTATGTAGGGTTTTGCATTTTCCCACCCTATCACCATCAAATTCTCATCATCCAATAAGCTGCATTATAGACAGTGCTTTAGATCAGAGTTCACAGGCCTTCCATCCAAATCTAAACCTTGCAAAGGACACACCTCTCATCCATAAAAACATGGCAAAGCATTAAGGACAAGCTCTGAGTCCACACTCCTAGACCCTGAAGGACAGGTTTCAGTGATCAGTGAACAAGTCCCTTCCCACCCCCTCCTGTCCCCAGCAGGGATGTTCTGCTCATTATTTTCACTGTGAGGGTCGGCAGCATGACAGGGTGAAGGAGATTTGCTGTGTCTGAGGGCACATGAGACCAGAAGAAGTAGTAGCCTTGTTCTTGTTTTTGGAGATTAGGAAGCGCAAAGACCCTGCCTGCTTATTAATGTGCCCCAATACTTGTCCCATATTCTAATAAATAGGATTGCTCACTCCCTATGAGTGGAGAAGACCAAGTAATCTGGAGTGAGGGGAGGAGAGAGGTGAGGAGGAGAGGGGAGAAGAGTGAACCTGAAATTACTGGGACTTCGTTTTCTCTTTGTTGGGGGCTAGGACAGGGTTTCTTAACTGAAGTATTATTGCCCTTTGAACAAGGTAATTCTTTGTCCTGTGGGGGCTGTCCTTTGTTCTGTGCACTGTACAATGTTTAGCTCGATCCCTGGCCTCTCCCCACTAGATGCCAGTAGCAGCCTCCTTCCCAAGTTGCTATGACCAAAATGCCTCCAAACATTGCTGAATGTCCCCTAGGGTCAACCTCCTTCCCCCCGTGGTTGAAAACCACTGACCTGTGAAGAAACATGGGAGTAAAGACATTTCTCATTACAGCTACTATAGGTTTTACTTTAAAAAACAAGAAAAAGAAACAAATTCCTCAGGTTCACACCACACGTTAGTGGGCAGTGTGAGAGGAGAAATGGGTTCGCAAATGCTGCCTGGATGGCCTACCATGTCTTCTGAATGGACGGACTTTGCCGGAGTAGGAAATAAAGTACCAATTTGTTTAGTCTGCAAAATGCAAAGGCTTTGCCTGGGAAGGCTGTCTGAAAAAGGCTGAGGAGGAAGCTGCAGGATGACTAAACAGTATTTCCTAACATCCCACCCCACGCCCAGTGCGAAGACCAGGGACTCGCTCAGACACACAGCAGGTGGAACTGAAAGGGCGTGCGCAGAGGTGGACAGCAACCTGCCGTGGTGTTCTCTCCCCTTGGGTAAACATGGCCCTTAGTCATCAAAAGGGCAATTCCCCATCCTTTAGCAAAACTCGGAAGGGGCCAGCCAGAAAAACAAACTCAGAGAAGGAGACATAGTCTCCTCCACAACGGAAGTCACCATAGACCTGTGACGGAGTGAAAATGATTTGAGACTGGCAGACCCATGTCAGTAATGGGGACAGGCTAGAACTGTGCTGGGCTGAAAAATGGCTCTCCCAAAGATAACTACATCCTAATCCCCAAACCCCATGAACGTGTTACCTTATTAGGGAAAGGAGACTTTGCACGTGGGATCAAGATAAGGATTTTGAGATGGGCAGATTATCCTGGATTATCCTGATGTAATCAATCACATGGTCTTTATAAAGCAGATGCAGGAAAGTGAGCATTGAACAAAGGTCTTGTATTGACAGGAACCTAGGGAGAGGGAGGGGGAAAGGGAGAGAGGAAGGGAGGAGAGAGAGGGAGGGAGGGAAGACAGGGAGGGGGAAGAGAGAGAGGGAGGAAGAGGAGAGGGAGGGGTAGAGGAAGCTGGGAGAGAGGGGGAGAGGGTGGAGAGAGAAAGAGAAACTTGAAGATGTATTACCAACAAGTTTGGGTTCTGGTCTCCTAGTACAAAAGAATTTAGATTAGAGGCACTGATAGAAGCAAAGGCTTCTGCAGAGGGTGAAAATGCTAAGATAGGGTACCAGGTTCTGCATGCTGAATGTGAGGCTTAGGGGTTATTATTGCTTGGGAACATGGAAGTTGCTGGAATTAGCCAATCAGAGTATAGGTTGGCTGATGTTTTTTTTTCTTTTTAGGAGTGCTGGGGTACCACCAAAGTCTAGGAACGTGTCAGTAAAGCAAGGCATTCTGGGATTGTGCTAGATGTATTATAGGATGCAGGAAGGGACTTTCCCAGCCAGGTATTGAGTTGGCCTCTGTGGTTTGTGGCTTGGCTTTATATCTGAAAAACAAACTTTAATGAAATCAGGTTACTTCCTGGACCATTGTTTTATAGCTATTGATAACTGCCATTGTTCCCGGAAGGCTTAGCTCCATGGAGAGACTTTGGGGGACATTTTATTCCACTTGTTGCTGATGGAGGGATGGAGGAAGGGGGTCAAAAAGAGGTAGGTGACCCCTGGAAGCTGGAAAAAGCTCTTCCATTTGACCACTCTGAAAATGGATGGCCAGCTCCTGAGAGGTATGCTGGAGTGGCAGAAAAAGCAGGGGCTGTGGTGTCAGCTTTGGCCCTTGAGATATGATTAACAAAAAGAAATAGCTGGTGTTTGTCTCTAGTTCTTGCACCAACCTTTGGAATTTTCTTAGTGCTGAAGCATCTTTGTTATTCATAAGGAGCCCCTTGTGACCACACCTGAGTTCCTGCTAAAGAGGTACCCCTGCTGGATCCTTAGATAGCCCCCAAGGTGGGTCTAGCCAAACCAGAAAGACCTAGCAAGTAACTAAATGGTTGGAACTTTCAGCCTCAGACTAGCCCAGGCATCCTGGGAAGGGAGAACAGCTGCAGACTAGTTCAAGGCCATGGTCAATGATTTTATCAATCATGCTCCTGTAATGAAACCTTGGCAAAACTCTGAACATGGAGACTGGGAGAGCTTCCTGGTTGGTGAACATTGATGCTGTACAGTCAGGGTGGTGTCCCCCAGACTCCACGGGGACAGAGGCTTCTTCCCTCAGGCCCATAAAACTACAATCACAAGTAGAGTGCTTCCTGAGTTCTGTGAGTCCTTCTAGCTAATCATCAAGCTGAAGGGGAACATGGGAACCCCCCAATTTATAGCCAAGTTGGTCAGGCAGAAGTATGGGTGACTCCTGGGCCTTGCAGCAGGTATCTGAAGTGAAGGAAGTCTTGTGGGGTTGAGCCCCCCAGTGTATGGAGTATGATGCTAATCCCAGGTAGTTAATAATTGGAATTGACTGAGCTGTGGACACCAGACTGACGTTAGAGAATTGGTATATTGGACTGCAGCCTTTGGCTGG
This sequence comes from Noctilio leporinus, assembly GCA_004026585.1. Classification (NCBI taxonomy): domain Eukaryota; kingdom Metazoa; phylum Chordata; class Mammalia; order Chiroptera; family Noctilionidae; genus Noctilio; species Noctilio leporinus. The sequence continues at coordinate 11,609 of PVIW01001846.1, forward strand.
TCATGTGCCCTGGTCTCCTCACTTTCCTGGTCTGAGTGAGTAGATCGGTGGGGTTCATGACTTTTAGCTGCAAAATTCTTTTAGCCCTAAGTAATATATTATGCCTAAGCTATGTATATATAAATTGAAGCAAATGCCAGGCCATGAATCTTTTTCAAATCTTCCTACCCGCTGCTCCCGAGATACATTTGTGAGAACCTCGAACCTTATTGAGTAATTGGAAAGCCACTGGCCTAGGCGATTCAAGACCCCTCTTTCTCTTGGGAAATGCTATTATGCACTCTCAAAGTCGGATACACAGATCTAATTTCCCCAAGGCCCCGGATGCTTCTTCAGAAAGCCCCTTCCTCTCTCAAGCAGCTCCAAGGGGAGCTGGGGGTGAAAACAAGCATGCCTGGTGGCCCATGGCTGAGTCGGAAATGAGTCGTCATCCTGCTCAAGTTCCCCCCTGGGGACCCAAGGTCAAACCTGTGTGGTCACAGAGCCCAGCTTTTTATTATCAGAAATAAAATAAATCCTGCTCTTCTCTCCTCCCCCACACAAGTCAACAGCACGCTCTGGCCCCATCTCTGGGAATATCAGGTTTATAAGAACAGTTTCTCACTTTTATTCATTTGAGAATTGAATTAGCTTTCACATTTGCCTCCACAGCTTCAAAGAACATCTCCCAGCCATCATTTACCACGCTATTAAACCGAGGAGCATCTTGTCGGTACATCTGATAATTTGATTCTGAGTGATGTTTGCGTTGTTGCTAAGCATTTCAGCCAGCAACAATAACTTTACGAATGTGTGCCTGGGCCTTTTAACTACCAACTCAAAAGAGATTTCGGCAACTGGATGTAGCACAGGTAATAAGGAAATGAAGACACTAGATTACCTTAAAAGTTATTATGTTTCAATAGGGGGAACCGGATTCAATTTAAAGATACTCCTAGCTCTAGCCAAAATAATGTCTTTAGTTTCTCATATGAAACTAGGTGAAAATCTGATGTTGGAGCAGCAGGATATTTCAAGTCCCAGCATATAAAGTAGGTTTAAGATTGTACATGTAAAGTTCCCTATTTAGTTCAACCTTGTTGGTAAAACCTGCCAAAGGTTATAGGCTAGGTGGTGAGAACACAGGGTTCAAACCCTCACTACTGAGGTTCAAATCCCAGCTCTGTTACTTGAACAAAGTATATTATTCCTTGGTTTTCTCTCCTGTAAAATTAGGAAAATAGTAATAGTAACAACAACAAACACAATTTTTAAATAATAATAGGGTTGAAGAAGGAATTAATTTAGATCAGAATTTCTGAACTTTAGCACAATTGACACTTGGTGGGGTGAGGGGACCATTCTTGTTGTAGGGCCCTGTCCTGTGTAATGTAGGATGTTAATCAAAATCTTTAGCCTCTATTCACTAGACGCCAGCAGCAAATCCCTTCTGGATAGACAGTCAAATTATGTCCAAACATTGCCCTGATTGAGAACCATTGTTTAGATAATGTTTTCAAAGCTCTTCGATGGTGCCAGTAATTGGTAAGTGTTAGTAAGATTTTTTTTTAAGTGAGCAGTTAGTGCTGCTCCCATGAATACTGGGTTGGGCATTCTGCGCTTGGGTCTCTACTGTACTCGTTAGACTGAAATTTTTGATAAGTGCAGCTCAGGAGCACATCTAAGGAGATGGGACTTTCACTGGCTTTTGTGACCTGACAGCCCAAGTTGTCTAATTTGCAAACTCACTGCGCAAAAATCAACATTATCACCATTTTGCTTAGAGCAGGATATGACATCTCCAAGGACAAGTGAGGTTGGCCAACAGTTGTTTAATAAACACTTACTATCTATTATATGCTGAGTTCTGTGCTGGGCATTTGGAATATAATGAGTAAGTGCTGGTCTCCATCTTCAGGAAATTACAGTGTAGCAGGCAACACAGAGAGGTAAAATAGGGGTACAACACAGAACTACAACAGAAAAAAAAAAAAGAGAGAGAGAAGAAAAATAAAGGCTCTTCCAACACAACCTGGAAGTCAGGAAAAGATTTTTTTCCCCATTTTTTACAAAATGTAGGGAAAGCTTTCTTTGTAAGGCCTGATATTTTTAGGACCTGCTTTTTCTCTCTCAAAACTGCTTACAAGGATTTATATCACATTTAAGCTCTTCACTTTCCGGATGAGAAAACTCAGAGACAAACAAGAGTAACTCTTGTTCAAGGAAACCCAGTGAGTGTGCACCAAAGTTGAGTTCAGGTTTCTTGATACTATGTGTCTCCCCATAGTTGTCAAGTCAATCCAAAAGAAAAAACTTGGCCAGCAAAATATTTCATTCGCTAGGGAAAAATCAAGTGATTTCTCAATGTCTAGTAGGGCACCCTGGTGTGTTTAAGTGCGTGCGTGTGTGCATGCATGTGTTTGTGTGTGCTGAGAGCTTGGGAAGAGCTGTGTGCTATTTGCCTGTTGCTGGATGTTTCAGAAAATACGTTTCTCAACAGGAGCAGTCATGAGCCTGAAGTGGCCGACAAGCTCCTGCACGCTGTCAAACACGGCTGAGTGCCTCTCTAGTGGAGGTGTTGAAGAGTTTGAGTGAAAGTCTCTGCATTAGAAATGGATCAGCAGCAGGAGGGGGAGCGTTGCTCCACAGGACCCAGAAACTACCACAACCTGACATATAGAGCTTCACTAAGAGTTTGGTGTTTGAATGAAATGAACGCATAAGCAATGAGATGAGAGATAAATGAGCGAAACTTGGGGCAATAGTGTCCTTCCTTCCTATTTTTACTTCCAGGAGAACAGCGGATAGTTCACCGATGGTTTTGCCTGCCCAGCCTGGCACTTTTTCTGGAGACCACCCCTCTGCTTGTTATGTCTTCTGGTTTCCTTTTGAGGGAACATGTTCTCAAATAAACCTTTATCTCTAGCCACTGGTAATTGGTCCAGATATAGGCATCTGATCCAGAATGGGCCAATCACAGTACAGCACTCTGCACCAGAAACAGCTGATTGGCCCTGACCCAAGCTAAGCCAATGAGTCAATTCATTAGGACATTTGGACTGACACTGAGGGAATGAGCTCAGTACACTTCAGAGGACTGATGTCCTAAATAGAAAACTTGGGAGTTGCCAGAGGCCATGGTTTTTGTTGTGTAGCCCAAACCCATTTCTAGTGAGAGAAAAGGATAAGGAAACAGTGACAAATGCTGAAAGAAATGGGAAAAGAACCCCAGTATGTCTGAATCCTTGGCTTTACAATTCCTGAGATCTGCCTGCATTTCTGCTTTTTCCTTGGCTTGATGGTTCTATTCTTTCATGAGATTCCGCAGCCTCTTTGTAATTCCATTTTTCCTTAAACTATTTTGAGTTGTGTGTCTGTCACTCGTAATCTGAGGAGTTCTGGCTAAACACAGGCTAGGTATCAAGATAACTTTGCTTCCTTGGCATGATTTGTCACTTCTGTGGGTGATGTCAGGCAGGCATAGACCACCATGCTGTAAATCATAAGCACAAGACCCTGGATCTTTAATGAAGCAACATTCCTCTTCAAGTGCAGTCAATATGCCTCTGTAAGAGTAATAGATCAGAAGTTGCTTCATAACAAAGATGCCGATATTACAGAAGCTCACAGAAGAGAATTTACTAGGGAAAGGCAAGAGTGGTCTATTGACCTGCTACAAATGTTCTGGCTCTGTCATTATTCAAATATTTCTATTGCCTGGAGGCTCAATTTTTTTCTCTACCCTATCAACATTCATCTCCTAAATAAATGGAAGAGCATTTCAAGTAAGCCTTCCCCACCTGTACTGTTTTGAATTCATGCTGCATTTTGGAAATGGTTCCTAATAGTTTGTGGCAGTGAGTAGCTTCAGCTGATGATGAATTCATGTAGTCTGAGGCCTCCGTTCAGAGAGGAAAGAATCAGGCTTTATCCTCTGCCAACCACTTTCCTAGGCATTGTCCACATGTTATGTCGTTTGATTCTCACAAGCAAACAGGGAGGTCATGATTTCCCTATTTTGTAGATGAGGAAACTAAAGCTCAATTTGTTAAAAAAATTGTCCAGCTGCTCAGCTCTGGGACAGGGGTTTGGAGTTGGGTGGTTTGGCTCCACACTCCACGTTCTTTCCTCACTGAGATGCTTCAGGGGCACAGGGAGACTACCTGGGAGAGTGTTGACTGCCCAGCCCGGAAGGGAGTCCTGGTTTGTTCAATCCAGGCTCTTCTTCTTGAAACAGGAGCACCCGCAGGCAGTGAGGGGTCCAACCAAGCACAGTCTGCAGGGGGCTTTTCTTCACTCCTCCCCACATGGGGACTCTGGGCCAGGAACCCAAAGATTGTACAAGATAACAGAAGAAAATGTTTAAATACATTCTGTCCTAGAATCTCAGTTGCTGACTTCTTTTCCTTGTTGCTGCTAAGACAGCCACTTTCCATCCCACTTGTGGGTTCAAAACCTTGGAAACATTTGCTGACTTCTTTCTTCTTTTTTGAAGATTTTATTCATGATTTTTAGAGAGAGGAGAAGGGAGGGAGGAAGAAAGGGAGAGAGACATCAATGTAGGGTTGCCTTTCACCTGCCTCCAGCTGAGGACCTGGCTGGAGGCCTGGCTTGCAACCTGAGTATGTGCCCTGACTGGGAATCGAACCACTGACACTTGGGTTCACAGGCTGGTGCTGAATTCTTTCTTTATTCATGTTTGTTTTGCACCCCAGAGTAGAAGATCTGAAAAAAAATTGCAAATCTGCATAGTGTTGCTACTTTGCTTTAATCTCTGTGCAGCTTATCCTGACTCTTAGGATAAGGTGTAAAATCTGAGTGGGTCTTACAGGGACCTCCACAATCATCCAAGGCTTCTCTTACCTCATTTGTCACGTTCAGCCTCTCTCTTGCTTCGACCTAATCCGGTTACATTTTTCTAGTTCCCTTCCCTGTTGCTCTCACTCTTTCACCCCCCACCTTCATCAGCCTGGAGGTCTTTGAGGAAAGGCATATTCCTTTGAGATTTCCTGACCCCTGAGGCCAGGTGAGGCACCCACTCTGCGTTCCTGGCCACTCTGTACTGTGCACCTCTGTAGCAGCACATTGAAATTGTACTCCCATCTGTCTTCCTGACCAAACTGCAAAATGATGGGCATGCGGCTTCCAAATTCCCAAAGCAGCCCCTGCACTTGTAACCTACAATCACTTACCTATTCCTTCTCTAGAGAGTTGGTGGGATTGGTTGTTTCCTTTTCATTTCTTATCATGTCCAATTTTTCCTTGGAAGGCAATTGGTTCCTGGGTCTCCACATTCCAGTTCCTTGGCGGCTGCAAGACCCACTCAGCTTCTTAAAACACTGCTTTGAACCTGAAGCATCTGCTCTGAAATGTTCATTGACTTCCTATTGCTTACCCCAAGTACAACAAAACAATATTCACAGCTCTTCCAATATGGTTCCAACTTAGGTTTTCAGCTTTAATAGCCAGATTTCTCTCTTCAGTCTCAATCTAGCAAGAGATTTTGTTTTCTTTCTTCCTTTTCTCCTCTTTCTTGTATTTCCTCCATCTCGCCCTCGCTCCTCCCACCTCCCTTCCTTCTTTCTCTCGCTTCCTCACGATCTCCATTCTTTCCATGTGTTCACCCAGCAAAGATTTTGACAATGGCTGTCTATTCTGTGATTATCAACCCCAGCTGCACAGGAGATTTAACAGTTTCATGGATGCCTAGACCTCAATACTCAATCCTCTGTATTCCTTGTATTCTTGTTTGCTTAGTATGGGGTCAGATCATGCATCATAATTTTCAAGATCTCCCTAAGTGATTCTAAAGTGCAGTTGGAATTGAGAACCACGCATCTAATTTGCCAGCCATTAGATAGGCTTCTTTTCTCCTGGAGCCCATAGTAGAGCAGAAGGTAGAGTGAGGTGCTCTTAGCATCTAGGGAGTAGACCAGCGATGCTGCTAAATTTCCTACAATGCACAGGACAGTCCTTTCTTCAACATGCAACAAAGAATTATCTGGCCCCAAATGTCAATAGATCCAAGGCTAAGAAACCTTGCTGTTAAAAGAGTCATTGATGAAATCATAATACGAATAAAAGTTTATTTACTCACTGAAATAAGGGCAATGAAGATAAATACAGGGCGACACTGGGTATGTATCACAGAGAGAGCGGAACTAGCCTGGCCAGAGTGGCCTTCCTCAGGTGGAAATCTGAAGGACATGTGTAGATTAATCACCGTGAAGGCACTAGAGATGCGAGCAGCATTGCAGGGGGCCTCCCCAGCATATCTGGAGAATTCATATAGCTTAGAGGACATAGGAGGGCTGGAGTGCAAAGAGAGAAGACTGGAGGAGAATGTTATTCTAGATCACCAGAGCAATGGGCTACTTACTGAGAGGGAAAGGAGGGTGCCATCATGACTAGATTTGTATTTGAAAAAAAAAAAAGTTGTTCTAGCTGGCAAGTGGGGACTGGCTTAGAATGGAGCAAAAGTGAATGTTTCAGGAGTCTGGCCAGGTGAGACGTTAGACTGGGTGTTGATGGGAGAGCTGGGGAGAAATAGATGCAAAGGTTATTTAAAGGGTAAGCTTAATCTCTCTATTTAGACATTCTACTTTTCAGACTTCAGGTGTTTTATGAGGTTATTTTCATTAGCTGGAAATACGGTCCCTGTCTGTTCAAAACTTTAGCCATCCTTTACTTAAACCCCAAGTCAAATAAATCCTAAGAAGTTTCCCGCTTATCTCAGCCAGTATAACTGCCTTTGAAATCCTGGGGTTCTCTGTACTTTTGGAACAAGCTTTTACATGTGGTGGCCAGTTGACAGACATTGGGTTTATCTCCCTTATTAAATGTAAGGTCCTTGACAGCTGACATCTGTCTTACTCATCTTAATTTCCCATGCATTGTCTTGATATTTAGTCTAGGACTGGGGAAAGGAAACAGAAACCTGCTCAGCCTAACTTAAAATAAGTTTTCTTTGAAGAAGGGCTGAGCTATAGCAGATTTTCCCTCTTACTACCTGCCCAGCACCCATGTTCTGGGAATAGCATCCTGAGGTTCCTTTGCTTTCTTTCCCTTAGTCCTCATGCTTTGGATGGGCTGATTCCACTGCACCGTGAGTTCTAAGGACAGATCGACTGCTCAGCATGCTCCACCCAGCGTCTGGGTTCCTTGATTATGTGACCTAAACCATTCAATGAGCAGCCCCTCAACTTTTCTTAATCTACAGGAAATGTGGGGTACTTTCTTCATTGCAGTTGCTAAGCCAGAACTTCTGGGAGCTTTTTGGTGAGCCCCCCTGAAGGCAGCCCAGAGGAAAACGGACACAAGGGATGGAGAAAGGAAACTCTGATAATGTCTGTGCCCCTGCGGCCATTTGTGCTGGATCTCGCATCTTTATAAGTCAACACAGTCCCTTGGTGCTTGAACAAGACTGAGTTGTTTCTGGCACTTAACACCCAAAGGAACTGTGACGAAGACAATGGGACATCACACAGAATCCAAGGGTAGGAATCTCAGCCATGTCTCCCCAGGACTGTAACTGGAAATCCAGGTGACCAGGCACATATTGTCACCATAGGGGTGTGACTGAATGGGGGGACACAAGCGTCTCCTCTGTGTCTGTCTGAGGGCTTATCTGCATCATTCGAACCTTTCTCTCTGTGTGCGTCAATTGTGTCTTTTTGAGCCAGACCATCCTCAGAATCACGCGTATCTTCATTCAAGTGCCCGACAGCAACGGCATAGAGCCCTTCAGCCACATTCCCCGTCCCCGCGTGATACCCTGGTTATCCCAATACAGACAGATTTCAAGTCTTGTCTTTGGCCTAACTGAATGGTGCCAAAGCTTCATGTCATTTCTTTTTTTCTTTTAATTTTATTGTTGTATTGAAACTTCATTTCTTTAATATGACTTTTTCCCCCCTTCTTTCCTTTTGATTTAAACTGGCCTAATCCAGCACCCTGACTCACCTGCCTCATTTTCCTTTGCACGGCCACTCCTTTAACAGTAAGCCCCCCGGACAGTGAGGTTCTGGTTAGCATCAAATTATCTTGGGAACAAAGCCTAGAGGCTGTGGATCGCAGAGACAGAGTTTCAGTCAAACTAGAGTAACATCTAGGCCTCAGCTGTGTTTCAGTTCCAGGGCCAGAAAAGCAACAAACCAGATGAAATGATGCCATGGCTGACATCAGGACAAGAAGCAATGACCCATCAGTAGAGACCATAACTCTGCCCATGACCCTAGCTCCTTTAATCTCCATGATTAGTGATTCTTTCCTCTCTACGACCCATCCCCTGGAAACCTTTGGGGAGTGGGTCTTAGAACATTAACTCACCTGTGTCTCCAGGCATAGGCCACTTTCTAAAACTAAACCTTTACTTTCCTTCCTGCAAGTTCCTTTTCATGTCTTATTGGGTTTTGATGCATGCAGACAAATGGACCCCTTTAGTCGGTAACACAACCAGTGGCCAAGGGACAGAACCAAAAGGCTCATTATTGGCTCAGCAGGCTCTGTGGAAGCCCACTGCGAGATGGGGTGAGTGCAGCAGGCGAAGTGATTAACATGCCGGCTGTGTGAACACCTCCAATTCACCATTAATAAGGACAGATGGGAATCATACAGTCACACCAGCTTCAGCTCCAGAGTCTTCTGGTTGGCATATCAGGAAATATTTCAGCCAAAGGGAGGGCTTTATTCTGACACTTATATTATTTACTATGGCTGAAATTATGAGTCCATGGTAAACTCTAATTGCATCTTCCTTTTGTCTTATCTAAGATCCAAAGTGTTCCTTCCCTACCTGTCTGGAGATGTCTATAAGCAAAATAACCAATCAGAATTCCTAAACATGGTACTTTGACTGGGATCTATATTAGACTGAGGTCTAGTAAGTAAGGTCTAACAAGTCCTGGCTAGTGGTACAGTGCATAAGGTGCTGGCCTGCGAACACAAAGGTTGCTGGTTCAATTCCCAGCCAGGGCACATAACCAGGTTGCAAGCCAGGTCTCCAGCCAGGTCTGTAGCTGGAGGCAGGTAAAAGGCAACCATACATTGATGTCTCCCCCCCCCCTCTCTGCCTCTCTCCCTTCCCCTCTCTCTGAACATAATAAATAATTTTTTTTTTTTTAAATCACTTATTAGTGCCACATGGAGATGTGCAAGCCCCCATTCAGCAGGGGTGCAGAGTTATATTTCTGCTTGAAACCATTCCCATGGAATCATCATTTCCTCTGTTCCTATGGGGAAAACTGATAATTATGGTACAGTGACAGAGCTTTTTATAGTAGATTTTCCCAAGAATCCCCTGTAATAATCTTTTATTTTATTAACCGGGGTTCCACTGTCTTTAAAAAAAAATCTATAGAGCCCTGGCCAGGTGGGTCAGTTGGTTGGTATGTCATCCTGCACACCAAAAGATTGTGGGTTTGATTCCTGGGTGGGGCGCATGCAGGAGGCAGCTGATGGATCTCTCTCTCTCTCTCTCTCTCTCTCTCTCTCTCTCTCTCTCTTTCTTTCTCTCTCTTGCCTCCTCTCTCTAAAAATCAACAGAAACATATCCTCATGTGAGGACTTAAAACATATTTATGAAAATCTGTAGAGACACGAAGCAGACTAGTGGACCCAAGGGCTGAGGGACTGCTCCATGGGCACAGGTTTCATCTGGGAGTGATTTTATTTTATGTATTTTATTTAAACTAAATAGGAGCTATGGTTGCACAACCCCATGAATGTACTAACTGCTGGTGAATTATGCCCTTTAAATGGTTAATGGTTAATTTTATGTTATGGAGGTTTTACCTCAATTTAAAAAAAGGAGCCTGGAAACTGCTTTTTAAATATTATTTGTTTAGAAGTTCCTCGTTCTGCATGGGTTACTGAACCTCTCTAAGCCCCAGTTTTCTGATCTGGGAAGGGGATTTATAAGTGACCCATGTCATGAGCTTGATGTAAGATTTGAATGAGGGAATGATTTTGAAGGCCTGGGTATATAATAGGCCCTTCATAAATATGAGCGCCTTTCCTTTCTTTACCTTTAGGTCTAATACTTAAGAGTTCCCCCTTGAGTTGAGAGATCACTGGAAACAGTGTTAGGATTTTGGCAGGGAGAAGATGTGATGCCAGTGATTTCCTTTCTTCGCATTGAGCTGGAGAATTTTGCTTGCCCTCCTTTTTCCCTTCCCCCAGAGTCTCTCTAGAGGTCCAGCATGTAAAGGCCAAATTTTTCTCTTGTAAACTGCTTCAGAGAGAAACTCTGGAGAAATTGCCAAAGAATCTCAATGGAGGGATGCAGAACGAAGACAAAACTGCCAGAGTCTGAGGTTGGTCATACCTATTCAGAGGCTACCCTGAAAGTGAATGATCACTGGTGGAATGGGATCCCAAAATGGGCTGATGAATTGGGATCCATACAGTCACAATAAAGATTTTGATGCTGTTAGGAGACCAGATTAGATTTTTCTGGACTGCAATAGGCCATAGTAATCTTGTTATGTCAGTTTGTTTATTGTTTTGTGTCCTGACTTATATGCTCAGTGTAAGGTGCATACAAAATAACTCTGCTGCGAACACTAAAACAATTTGGGTATCAGACATTGAATCCCCCTCACCAGAGTCCCCCATTAATTACTAGACCAGGTTGCCCTAAGGGGATGGTTACCCTGTATTGTTCAGGACTGTTTTATCATGGTAGAAATTTCACACCCACTAAATTGCTAATGAAAATGTCATTTTTCCTACTGAGTTATCTGACATACTATTTATCTTGGCACTGCTATTAGAGATAGAATTACTGTCAAACTTACTACAAAAAGAAAAAAAAAGCAGAATTGATTTTTAATTAGGGTTTCTGGAACTAAAGGTTAAAGATGGTTTAAAGAAGCGGAGCGGTGGTTTTCTCAAGTACCCCCAAGATTGCTTCCTTTGTATGGGTCAAGGCTAGAGCCATGATTGCACAGAAAATGCTCACGGTTAACCCTTCTTACTTTCTTTATGAACAGGGATGCGGACAAATGCCTCTCTGTCCCTGCCTCCATTGCTTCTGCAAGCCAGGGGTGTCAGGGTGTCAAAGTAGAACAGATTGCTTTGTTTTGTGTAACAAGGGTTGCTAAAATTGCAATCTTACCTTCGCAAACGATCCGGGGAATACTCTGATAACCTCATGCAGGCATTTCATATACACGCAATTATAGGGAGATGGATTAGAGTGTCCAGAAGAATCATAACTTCCCTTTGCCTGATTTATAAACCGTATCCTTATTTTTTCAAAATGCCATTTATAATATCAACACCATCTAGACAGCTGTCGATGGGAGTTGGTTTCTCCAAAGCATATGCTGGTGTCCTGGTGGCACGGGAGATACGATCCTGGAGGCAAACTCCTAGGGAGAACTGGTCTAATGAAGAGGAGTTGAGCTCAGGGTCTGGGGTCAGGCCTGGGTGCGAGTCCCAGCTCAGCCATTTATGAGCCGTGGAATGGTGGGTAAGTGGCTTAATCTCTCTGAACTTTGGTTTTCTCTTCTGTAAATAGGGGGTGACAATAGTTTCTACACTGTAGGGTTGCTGTCTGCAGTAAATGGGCTGAATCTTATCAATGGATTAGCATTGTACATGACACATAGTTAGCATTGCATAAATATTAACTGTCATTAGAAGGGCAGAATACAGTGATGGAAATGAGACCTAAAACTTTAGGGGGGCATCGTTCATAGTTTATTCTCTCAAATATCTGTGAGTTTGTGTGATGTCACTAGACACCCACCCCACTTGGAGGAGAAATTGCCGCTGCCCTTTCTCCTCTTTTGCTTTTCATGTTCTCTAGCTCTTTCCGTGTGACCAGGCTGAGGGTCCACTTGGCCATTATCAGCCTGTCCTCTCACCCGGGTGCTTTATCCTATGAACTGTGTGTTCCCAGTGACGGCCCCCCTCCCTTTATTCCACAGACTATAAAGATGAGAATAAGAAGCTGGAAAAAAAAACAAAAAACACTCCCCTTGCCCTTGGTGTTGCACCTTGGTAAGTGCTGATGCCCTGGGGTGGCAGGAATCCTGTCAGGATCTCCACACTGCCCTTTGGGGTCCTTCCTATAGGAAGCCATAACTTTCCTATCTGAAAAGTTCTTTGTGCTTTAAACAAAAGAGATTACTGGAAGGAAGGACACCAGTGTCTCAAACTGGTATTTTGGTACTAAAGGATGTCTTAAAATAGCATCCTCATGCTTTCCATTGGGGCAGGAAGGGCCTGAAGAGAGAGAACATTAAGTCCAGAAAAACCAAAATGATTGCTGGGCATTGTTGTCCCCTGATGGGTAAGAGGGCTCTCTGTGAGAAGTGCCTGCGGACTCCACAGAGGGGCTGCAGGGGGCGGAGCAGGCCCCGTGATTAAGTGAAGGTGGGCATGTCCTCTCAGAGGACAGTGCCAGTACGGCCCGGGGGCTGGAGCTCACTTAGGCAGCAGGAAGAGAAGAGAATGATGAGTTTGTGTCGTGCCTCCTATGTCTGGCCTGAGACTTAGAGACAATAAACAGGGAACAAGAGGAGGCTACAAGTGACCAGATGATAGCAGCTCTCTGGGACGTTAGCCTCTGCATCTGAGTGTCCTGTCTCCATTTTCAGATGTATAGGCTGAGTTGCCCCAGGTTTTCCACCAAAGAAGACGTGACTCACAAGTCTTAATGGTCAATACAGATGCAACGTGGGATTATAGCTACTCTTTTTGCCCTGTCTTTTGAAGGAAAATTGGGGACATTGGTGGAAAGGGACCAGTATCTCAGGGTTTCTGCCCATGAGTCAGTAAATTAAGTCACATTTCAAAGTGAGGGTAATGCTTCTCGGTCTGCTGTGCAGGAACTGGTCCCCTTATTTGTAGAGGAGCATGAGACCTGTTATTGCTCTATCCATGTTTATGTCCAGCTCAAATACAAGGTACAGGCATCCATGGGGCAAGATAAGGACTCCTTCACATTACACTTATTTTTTCTTCAGCAGCCTTGAAAGACAAATCACCCCACCACCAAACTACAGAGAAGCCTGGATTTCTCCAGACAGAACTGTTAGTAAAACTCAATGATCATGTATCTGTTTGTTTTAGAAATGTTTATTAGATACCCACCATCTTCAGAGATTTTGTTTTTAATGCAGTCAATGAACTTGTAGGGCTCAAGTTCAGGTGGGAAGAAATTATAGAAATGAACAAATACTCCTCTATTTTTTTTTTTTTTTAATTTTCAAAGCGTTTAATGTCATTAAGTGAGAATCGTAAATACTCCTCAGTTTAGACCAGAATAATCATGTTCATGCAGGGAATGGCAGCATTTGGGAGGACAATTCCCCAGAATGGGAAGGTTAGAAAAAGCTTGCAAAAAAAGGGATAAATTAGCCCAGGGGGTCTAAAAAGGCAGAAATTTGGAGAGGTATCCAGGACAAGGGCAAGCATAGAAAAGCCCAAGAGCATCCAGGATGTAAGAGAAGCAAAGGTGTAGAAGGAGTGTGTGTGTGTGTGTGTTGGGATGGGGAAAACATTGGAACAGAGTGGCAGATTAGGCTGACTAGTTAAACAGGAGGAAAAGAAAAGAAAAGAAAGGATCTCTCTGCTTTACTTAGTGTTTGTCCTTTCCACTTAAAGCCATGAGAAGTCAACCAGAAGAGGGCCCAGATTTGTGTTATTGGAGATGAAAAATGGACAAGTCTTGTTGGCCCATTATCACCCCAGGCCCCATTAGAATGAAGGTCAAATACTTGAGCGTGCCCTTCAAGGCCCTTTGCAACTTGATCTTTCTCTGCCCTTCCCATTTCTCTTCTTTGCACTATTTTCCTTCTGTCTGTCATGCACCCCAAACACCAGCCATACTAGACCATTTATACTTCCCTCAGCATGTCATTTATTTTGTATTAGTTATCCATTGCAGCATAAACAAACACTCTGAAGCAGAGCACTTTAAAATACAAACAGTTATTATCTCAGAGAGTTTCTGAGAGTCAAGAATCCAGAGTGACTTAGCTGGGTGGGTCTGGCTCAGGGTCTCTCATGAAATGGAAGTTAAGATGTCAGCTGAGGCTACAGTTACCCGAAGGCTTGACTGGATGTGGGGAACCTCACTCCAAGATGGCTCAGCCCATAGCAATCGACCAGCTACCTCAGGTCCACACTGGCTGGAAGAGGAGGCCTCAGTCCTTACCATGTACACTTCTCCACAGGGCTGCTTATGTGTTCTTGCGACCTGACAACTGATGTGCCTGGGAGCAATGCAACAGAGAGAGCAAAGAGGAGGCCAAAGTACGTTGTACAAACTAATTTCATATGTCCCAATTACATCCACTGTATTCCACTTAATGGAAGCATGTCATCAAGTTCTCCCCATACTCAAGAGCATAGGAATTAGGCTCCAATTCTTTAAAGGAAGAATATCAGAGGTTTTGTGGACCTATTTTAACACCACACATACTTGAACATTGATGTCTTTTTCTTTGAGCCAGTGGTTCTCAAATGGGAGTGATGTTGTCCCCCTACTACTAGAAAACATTGGTCAATGTCTCAAGATGTTTTTGGTTGACGCAAGTGGAGGGGAGTATGCTATTGACATCCAATGGCTGGAGCCCGAGAACTTTGTTAAACATACCACAATGCACAGAGGGAACCCCCCCTCCCCATCACTAACAAAGTATTACCTAGCCCAAAATGTCGGCAGTGCGGAGGCTGGTCATAGCTGGGTGACTTTGGGCAGATTTTTAATTACTGTCCGTAAGCCTCAATTTCTTTAGCAGTGATATGGGGGGACCATATAATCTATCGGGTAAAAAACTGAGACAAAGCATGTAAAATACAGTCAGTCAAAGGAGCACCCTCTCTGTGCTGGGCCCTGTAGGAGATAGAGGGAACTTGGAGGTGCACTAGCCACATACAGTCCCTGACCTCATGGCATTTTGTATTTGGAGCCCTAATCATAACATCAGTCTGAGTTTGAGTATAATGTGTCATAGATAGGCCATTGTTTCATTTGTCTGTAAAAGTCTTGGAGACAGGAAAGGCTCCCTTTTTATATCCAGCCCAACTCAATGCCTAGCAACCTGCTTTGCACTAATAAGATAACCAATCAATACTTGAATTGAATTCCACCTGCTTGCGTCTTGAAACAACAACCCTATGCATGATTTTAGGGTTCTGGAGACTGTTAAATGCCCAATCTATTTAATAACAGCTTTCAGTTTTGTTAGAAGGGTTTGGAGGAAAAAACTATTGACTGTATTCTTCAATTGTGAAATATATCCTGACTTGAGGAATGTTAAAATTTGAAAAACAAATGTGCCTTGCAAACTTGAAGAAACAGGGTAACATCATTTATTTGCATTCTAGTCTAATAATTTTGGGTAAAAGATCTGCATGCCAGTTCCTCTGTTATTCTCCCTTATGGACATGTTTTTAGTGTCAGCGTATTAGTTTTCTATCGCTGCTATAACAAGTTACCTCCAGCTATATGACTTGAACAACACAAATTTACTATCTTGCAGTTCTATAGGTCAGAAGTTTGAGAGAAATCTTACTAGGCGAAGGTGTCTTTTCTGCAGATGTTGGGGGAGAGTCCATTTCCTGGCTTTTTCCAGCTTCTAGCGGCTTCCAGCATTCCATGGCTCATCGTCCTTTCCTGCATCTTGAAAGCAAGCGTTGGAAGCTCATGTTCTTCTAACATCACATCTCTTGTCCTTCTTCCATGATCGCATCTCCTTCTGCCTCTTCTTCCATGATTACATCTCCCTCTGCCTCACTCTTTTACTTCTGAGGATGCCGGTGATTGTATTGAGCCCATATGGAGAATCCAGGCTGGTCTTTGTGTCTTAAGGTCAGCTGGTTAGCAACCTGATTCCATCTGTAAACCCGATTCCCCTTTGACATATCACCTGACAAATTCACAGGTCCTGAGGATTCAAACATGGGCATCTTTGATAATGGTGGGACCATTATTCCATCTACCATGACCAGTGATACCAAAGTCATCACAAAATCCCTTTAGACTTGGAAAGGTAGTCCAAGTCACATCTCATCAAATAGTGACAGTTGATCATGAGTTACATTTTTCAGTTGCATGGATACCTTTCAGCCACTGCTTTCAAGTGGCAGGATCCAGAGAAATATTGCATTTCTGTGCTTCTTGCCACTGGGGGAAGTAAGACTCAATCCTTTCCTACATAAGCAAATGAAACCTATAAACTTCAATTGGCTACTTCACTGTTCCAACATAACATTGCTCAGTGTCGTGAAACGTGACTCTTCAAAAATCTATTATGTGACAAGCTGGGTGGTTTATGACACAAATATTATATTTTGCACACTTCATTTGCAGTTAAATTATTGAACATCTGACAACACAGGCCATGTTCTGTTTCTTAGTGCAAATCCATTAGAAGGCTTTTTTTTTTCTTGGTTGCTGCTGTTAAATTAGGGCTCTAACATTTTCAAACGTGAAAAGTGAATTTATTTTACAATTATTAAAAATCATTTCGTAATTAGATTTGAATGAATAGGGAGTAGTTGGAAAAGCTAAGCCTAATGTTCAGCTTCTGAAGGAACAATTCCAGGGTTCATGTTTTGATGTTATTTACTGTTATATCACTTGGCTATTTTATAAGAGGGGAAGTTAAGGTCAAAGTATTGAGACCAGGGAGGAGGTAATCTCCAGGCCGATTCTAATTTTTTTCACATTCTAAGATAGGTCAACCTTCTGATCTTTATAACCTTGGATTGCCTGTTCTGCGCTCTCCGTGATTAGGCCACTTATTACCAACAGCTGGGGTCACAACAGCAACGTCTGTTACAGCCAGGCAGTCCATGAAAAGGAGAAGAATGATGCTGGGGCATTAGGGAGTGGTGGGGACTTGGAAAGCATACGCCCTAACTTAATGTATGGCGGCTACTCAGCGCCCACTGATTTTTCTAAAAGGGTAGGGGAGTCCAAATTTTGCCAAATTTGCCAAATTTTCACAAGAAACCAAAATTCTGGATTTTTAGGTAAAATCATCAGATTTCAAAATATAGGCTATTAATACCAAATATCATGTTTTTAAATTTTAAAAATCCTTTCAGTTACAATCACATTCAATATTATATTAGTTTCAGATGTACAGCATAGTGATTAGACATTTCTATGTCTTATGATGTGACACCCCACCTCCTGTAAGTCTAGTGCCCACCTAGCACTGTATACAGGTCTCACAATATTATTGACTGTATTTCCTGTGCTGTACTTTACATCACTGTGATTGTTTTCATAACTGCCAGTTTAGACTTAATATATTTTTTAAATTTAATTTTATTGTTGTTGTATTACATCCACCCCCTTTTAACTCCCCTCTGTCCCCTTCCCCACCCACCCACTCCCCCCAAAAGTCAACCCCACTAGTTGTCCATGTCCATGGTTCTTCCATACTAGTTTCTTGACTAAACTGCTCCCCTTCTTTGCCTCTTCCTCCCCTCTTCCCCCTTCCCCCTGCCCACTGAAGGTCTGTCTATTCACTGTATTCATGTATGTGGTTCAGTTTTGCTTGTTTGCTTTGTTCATTATTGTCCTGTAATGGGTGAGATCATATGGTATTTGTCTTTCACTGACTGGCTTATTTCACTAAACATAATACTCCCAGTTCCATCCATGTTGTTGCAAAGGTTAGGAGTTCCTTCTTTCTTTCTGCTGTGTAGTATTCCAGTGTGTAAATGTACCAAAGTTTTTTGATCCAATCATCGACTGATGAGCACTTAGGCTGTTTCCAGCACTTGGCTATTTGTATATAGTGCTGCTATGAACACAGGGGTACTCAGGCTCTTATGAATTTCTGTTTCAGGATTCTTCGGGTATAGTCCAACTAGTGGAATTGCTGGATCAAAAGGCAGTTCCATTTTCAGTTTTTTAAGGAAACTCCATACTGTTTTCCATGGTGGCTGCACCAGCTTGCATTCCCACCAACAGTGCACCAGGGTTCCCTTTACCCCACATCCTTGCCAACACTTGTTATTTGTTGATTTGTTGATAATTGCCATTCTGACAGGTGTGAGGTGGTATCTTATTGTGGTTTTAATTTGTATCTCTCTGATGGCTAATGATGTTGAGCAGTCTTTCATAGGCTTTTGGGCCCTTTGTATGTCTTCCTCAGAGAGGTGTCTGTTCAGGTCCTTTGCCCATTTTTCATTTGGGCTGTCTATCTCCCTGGCGTTGAGTCGCATAAGTTCTTTATATATTTTGGATATCAAACCCTTGTCTGAGGTATCATTGGCAAATATGTTTTCCCATACAGTTGCTGGTGTTTTCTTTAGCTGAACAGAAACTTTTCAGTTTGATATAGTCCCATTTGTTTATTTGTTTTTTATTTCCTTTGCCCTTGGAGAAGTATTAGTAAACCTATTTCTGCATAGGATATCTAAAATTTTATTGCCTATATATTTTCTCCAGGACCTTTATGGTGGCACTGCTTATGTTTAAGTCCTTTATCTATCTTGAGTTTATTCTGGTGTATGGTGTAAGTTGGTGATCTAGTTTTATTTTTTTGCATGTGGCTGTCCTGTTCTCCCAACACCACTTGTTGAAGAGACTGTTTTTACTCCATTTTATGTTCCTTCCCCCTTTGTCGACTATTTATTGACCATAGAGTCCTGGGTTTATTTCCGGGCTCTCTATTCTGTTCCATTGATCTATATGTCTATTCTTATGCCAGTACCAGGCTGTTTTGATGACAGTAGCCTTGTAGTAGTGTTTGAAGCCCGGTGTTGTGATTCCTCCTACCTTGTTCTTCTTTCTCAAGATTGCTATGGCTATTCGTGGGCGTTTTTGGCTCCATATAAATTTTTGAAGTGTATTTTCTATCTCTGTGAAGTATTAGACTTAATATCTTTTTCACTCAATGCCCCAAACACCCCTCCCCTCTGGCAGCCATCAGTTTGTTCTTTGTATCAATGAGTTTGTCACTGTTCTGTTTGTTCATTTTATTTTATGATTTCACACAGAAAAAAGTTTTTCAATGATTTGGATCAAACAAAACATGTATATGAGTTTTAATATAGCCCAGGAGCTATTTGTTTTAGATTTCCAGGTCTCAGTGTTCCCCACACACCACATGCACTAGTTCATCCAATGCCACAAACTTTGAAGTAAGCCATGTGAGATCATGTGAGGTGTGGTTAACAGCATAGACAGCAGCCTGTGAACAGAGTCATGTGTTTCAACCTTAGCTTGTGTGTCTGCTGTTAATGACCTTGATCAGGTTATTTCAAATCTCCGTCTCCATTATGGTTTCTTCTTCAAATAACATTAAAAAAATCAAACAAACAAAAAAAAAAAACTAGAGCAACTCCTGTTTGGAGTTTAGATGATCTTGCTCAAGGCCACATGCTGTGGCTCTGTATGTTGCCTCTACTGGTGAAAATGTCAACAACTGTCTCATAATTGGTTTTAAAATGGGAAAAAATTAAGTCCATGATTTGGGTGCTAAATTCCCAAAGCCAATTTTATTAACACTTGATAAACACACCACATGAATGCAAATGAATACCTTCAGCCTTTGACTCAAGCTAACTGCCTTGTTCTTTCATTGCTGGAGTTTGGAATGAGATTACAAAAGAAACCATATGACCTGCAACCTTTTCAATGACTCCCTACTAGCCTTGGGATAGATCTTGGTGATTTAGCATAGCTTTTGGGACCCTCCATGATCTGCTCACCCCAGAACTCACCACTTCCTGCCTTATATTCGTTGTTCCAGCCCTGCTGAAGTTCTGTACCCAGAATGTATCATTATCCTCTTTCCTCTGGGAATCGTACTCATTATTCCTTCATGTGAAACACTTTATTCACGTTCTTTTTAATTTTTTTTTGATTGTTTATGGAGTCTGAGGAGGATTGATTGTTTATTGAATCTCTGGAGCACTGAACTGAGTTAATCCTATTTTCTAGTTCACGGCACATCATCACACTTGGCCAATGGATGGTCCTTGGATTACGTCATTATTCATTTAGTTCTTCCTGTGTCCACCTTGGCCCCAGTATCATTTCCCTCTCTCATGCATTTGAGGTATGTTTGTAAACATCGTAAAACATGCAGGGTTATTCTGAGTGTGAATGTGTTTTTAATTAATATAAATAGCATTGTTTTGTACAGCTTGCTCTGAGGCTTTCTTCACTCTACACTGCTTTAAGATCTATCCATATTGCTTTTCTATATATTTAGCTTGTGACTTCCTCATGCTATATAATTTATTGTAATTGCGTTGATAACATTTTACTTATTCAGTCCCTAGTAATGGACACCTGGGTTGCCTCCAACTTCTTGATATAAACAAACCTGATTTTACAAACCCATTCCCTTATAAATCTGTGTGAGAGCTCTCCTGGGGCACATACTTAGGAGAGAGATTATTAATAGAATGGACACATGCATAAACTCACCACCAAGTCTCACCAGGGAGCTGTTCTGAGTGGTTTTGTCAGTTTACATGCCCCCAGGAAGGCCGTGCTTCTTGCAGTGGCCACCTGTCTCATGTTTTGTCATCCTGATGGATTGAGAGCATCTTACTATTTTAACTTGCATTCTCTAGTTATTGAAGAGTTCTTGTATATCTTCCTGTATCACAGACCTATGGTATAGTTTCTCCATATCTGAATTATATGTTTATGAGGGTTTTTTCATCCTTCCATTGGGTTTCCTATCTTTTCTTTGTAAATTACAGGAGTTGTTTGTGTATTCTGCATATCTAACCTTTTTGGTTCTAGGTGTTATAAATGCCCCTCAGGGTCCATCATATTCACTCCATCTCCATGGGCTAGATAATGCCAACTCAATCTTCAGGTTAGCTTAGACATCTCTTCCCTTACAAGGCATTGCGCAAGCTCTCTGGATTCTGTTATCCATCTGTTGTACACTCCTGCAGCCTCTCTGTTTCTTCATGCTTAGCAATATGTCGTTATCACCTGTTTGAATCCAGCTCCCTCACGGTAATGTTGAGCTCCTGGAGGCTACACATCACTTCTCGTCCATTGTGACACCTTCAGCTCCTATTTCAGGGCTTAGAATGAAGGACCAGGACAGATACTGATTGAATCAATGAGAGGTAAACTTAATTGTTAAATACTTCCTATGCATCAAACTCTGATATATGAGCATTGTAGGCAATGATCCATTAAACCATTCCTTTTTCTTTCTTTATTGTTGATTATTATTATTATTAGAGATGCCCCTTTTTTTCCCCCCGCTTCCCCCCTTCCCTCTGGCCATTACCACACTGTTGTCTGTGTCTAAGTTAAGCACATACATGGTCTGTCCTGAAAGTATCAGCTGCGCAAACTCTTTTAATTATATTGACATTGGCCTGATACTTTCGGGACAGACCTCATGCATTCTCTGGTTAATTCCTTCACCTTCTTTCATCCAGTCAGCCCCACATTAAACCACCCCAAGGACCCTGCAATGGAGAGTTTGTGATCCCCATTTTACAGATGAGGAAGCAGATGATGAGGTACTTCCGTGCCGCAAGGAAGAGAGGTAACCGCAAGCATTTGTAATATTTACACTTTCTTGTGTATGTGTATACATAGCTCAACTTGCCGAATTAGGATTCTAAAAGTTCTTGCCAAAGGCATAATCATTTATTTTGCTCACCACGGCTATAGGAATTTGAAGGCTCTGCCCCTGCCCCTCTCTCCTGCCTCATCTCTACCATCACCACCTCCTCTACGTCCCAGGACACCTGACCCCCATACGTGTGCTTCTTCCAGTGCTGCTCCTTCTCTTCAGAACAACACTTCTCAACCTTCAATGCAGATATTAATCACCTGGGGACCTTGTTACCAAGTTCGGACTCTTATTTATAACTCCGGACAGGAGGCTTGAGAATCTGCTTTTCCAACAACTTTCCAGATGCTCATGCTTCTGGTCTGAGGAGCCAGGGTTTGGAGCACTCTTTACCCAAGTCTCTGTCACCTCCCCACCGCCCGTGCCTCAGAGCCCAGCTGGAGTATCGCCGCCTCATGGGCTCCATCCCTCACCAGGCTAGACCAGGAAATGTCACCTCACCACACAGTCCTTCTTTTCTGAAGCAATTAATGCTACATATTAATGAGGCACAAGATGAACCGTGTAATGTCTGTCTCCCTGACCCAAATACAAGCTCCACAAAGGAGGCAGCATCCTTCCATTTCCCATCATAGTCCTCACGTCTGGCCACAACTCGCCCATCCCAGGATCTCAATAAATACACATTGAGTGAAAGAAAGACTGAATGGATATGCGTCCCCTAACATTAGATTCAGGCTCCCACCCCCACCCCATGACTGTGGGTTTGTAACCTCTTTGGAGCTACAGATCCCTTTGAGAATTTGAAAACTATCCCCAGAAAAAACCTCTTCCAGAAAATTGACATATATTTTATTTATTTATTTAAAGATTTTACTTATTATTTTCTGAGAGAAGGGAAGGGAGAGAGGCAGAGAAGGAGAGAGACATCAATGTATGGTTGCCTTTCACCTGCCTCCAGCTACAGACCTGGCTGGAGACCTGGCTTGCACACAACCTGGTTACATGTGCCCTGGCTGGGACTCGAACCAGCCACCTTTGAGTTCGCAGGCCAGGAAAATCGACATTTATAAATAATATTTACCTAACCATCACATTCCATTTCAGGAGGTGAAGAATCACTGCTCTGTAGAAATATAGTCATAGTGCATGAGCATCTGGTGCTCACCAGTGCTTCCCTCCCTCCCTTCACTTCAGTCTAGCGTTGGAGGGGCATGGTGGAAGCTCCTACAGAACTCACAGCATCTTCATCTCCAAGCTCACTCACTGCACAGGCATTGGCATGGAGCAGGCCCGTGTGGCCAGAACAAGGCAGGGTGTGTGTGCTGCTGGGCAGGACGAAGCCTTGCCAAGTCAACAAACACATCATTCAGCCTTGAATGAACTGAGGCTTGACACGAATGAGAACTTGCTTCCCCTGGAGATCGGCTGATTTTTAACTCAGGACTTGGGCAAATGAGCCAGATTCCTACCTCTCTTACCTTCATTACTGTTCCCCTCTGTCCCCTAGAAACAGAAACACCTTGTTTAGTGGACTAGTGTGGACTTCAGTGATAGAAGCATCTGTTTTCATGTCGGACACACCAAAGTTTATTCCCTTTGAGACCAGTGGGCAAATACATTAACTTCTCTGCACCTCAGTTTCCAGTCTGTGAAATGGATCCTATCAGAGGAGCCTCTGAAGTCCTGGGGCATGTTTTCAGTGCTGAGACAGCAGCTGCCATTTATACTGCTGTTGCTTTTAAACATAAGGCTTCCCAGCTCTGTCCCTACCCGCCAAGGCCCCTAGAGGAGTTTGCTTTGCCATTTCAGGCCTATTATCTCATCTTTCTGCTCATTTTCCTCCTCCCAGGATTCTGGGGTGTAGTGCATTAAAATCTGTCATTGGCACCATTATTTGTTTAGAATCAGGGACAATTTATTCTTGTCCAACTTGTACAAACCTGGGCTTAGCATCCATCCCCAGTCAGACCTAGAAATTATAATGCATTACCAGGTGGGTATTCATTTTCTGACATTATTTTAAAAGACTTCTGGGCCTCAAGAGATTGTGAGCACTGACTTTCAGGAAGACACCCTGCAGGTTGCAGTAAAAGCCTGTGTGGGTAATATTTAAGGTGTTTTTTTTGTTGTTTTTTTTTTTAATGTTCTTTAATATTCTTTCAAAGGTTCAATTATTTACTGTGCTGGCTTCAGGTAGAGTAATTTGAATATCACTGCTGGTGAGGGACAGGTGGAAGAGAAGGTAGCAGTTTTCATATCACACAAGTCAACCTTGGCTTTGAATACGGTACCACTGAGATGCAGAAATGTAGGCTTGCATTATACTCCCTGTTACAGTTTATCAATTTTTAAAAATTACATAGGTAATATGTTGCTGTCTTTGGGGATGATGTTCAGAATCTACAACTGTGATAAGTAAGGGACCTAAACCTCAGGCTGCAACAGGGATCTAGAGACCCCCTGGGCAGCCAAGGTATTAATCCCTTGCATACTGGACACAGGGGAGGCCAGAGGGAAGAGGAGACCCCAGAAAGTGGCCCAAGATGCTCAGGATAGTGGGGGACATTCTTTACCTCTGGTACAAAAATATTTCAGTATTTTAACAACTGCTGTTGCCCAGAGGTGGCCTACCTGCTAAATAGCAGCTGTAATAATTGTAGCATTTCAACAGTAAGAATGGAATGGTGAAGTGATTAACCTTCCCCTCAAGGCCCACCTCTTCTTAGTCTATTACCCCTTTTCTTCTTTCTAATGGCATCCCAAATAGTGGAATCACACATTATGACTAATGATCACTAGCAATTGTTGATGTTTACTAAGTGCCAGGCACCAGCTCTGCACAACTGACAGGATTAACTCTTCTAAATTCCTTAACACGAGTCTCAGCTGACAGTTGAGGAAACCAAGGCACCATGAGGTTAATTAGCTTGCCAGCTAGTAAGTGCTGAAGGAGAGGATCAGATTCCAGTAGGCTGGCTGCACACCCCACCCTCAGGGTCATGAATTCTACATTTTGGTTATTGTCTTGTAGGGTTTACCATTTGTCATTAACCCTCTCCTGTTGATAGACAGGCGGAATGTTTCCTAGCCTCTCTCTCTGTCCCCCTTCTGCCTGTGTCTCTCTTTTGCATTTTTCTTTTCTTTTCTTTGAAAGGGGCACACTGCCAGCAATGCCACGAAGTGCATATGTGTTGTTGGACGTATTAGCCTTTTACAGCTTTTATTCCTGGAATGTGAACTTCAAAAGAAAGGGGATTGCTGGTCCTAATGGCAAAAATATTTTGAACAAATTTATTTAGGATTTTATTTATTATTTTTTAGAGGGAGGGGAAGGGAGAGAGGCAGAGAGGGAAAGAAGCACCAATGTATGGTTGCCTTTCACCTGCCTCCAGCCACAGATCTGGCTGGAAACCTGGCTTGCAACCTGGTCATGTGCCCTGGCTGGAAATCAAACCAGTGACCTTTGGGTTTGCAGGCTGGTGCCTTATCCACTGCGCCAGCAAGCCAGGGCCAAAAAATATTTTGAATTGTAATAAATACTGCTTAACATTGCAAAAAGGCATGTGCAGTTTCAACCCGTTGGACATGCAGTTGCCATTTCTCCATGCCCTTTCCAGCCCCGGAGTCTCTCAGTCTTTATAATGTTTTGCCCCTAATGGAAGAGGAATGATGGCCCATGGTTACCTCGCATTTTCCTGGTTCTCACTGAGGTGGGACAATGTTCCTGTGTTTCATGTTCTCCTGCTCACAAATTGCCTGTTTTTGTTCCTGTTCCTGCATTTTGCCCAATCTTAAACTGGGTTGTTTACCTTATCATCTTATAGGTGACCTTTAAAAATATTAACTGCTAGGAGTAGTTGCCCTTTGTCAATCACACATATTACAAGTGTTTTTACAGGCTAGCACTTCGTTTTTCTGTAATCATTAGTTGAACAGGTTTTAAAATTTTTTTTTTTTTTTTTTGCTTGTATTCAGTTTGCCAATCATGTGTTTTTACAGCTTCTGGACTTTCTGTCTAGCTTACAAAGGTCTCCCCCACACTGAGTTTATATATAGTCTGATTTTCTTTCCTTCTCTTTCATACATTTATTTACATATTCAGTCTCTTCAGGATTGATTTCTGTTTCTGATTTGATGTGTGAATCTGTATTTTCCTCCAGACGGAGAGCCAAATATGCAGTTCCTCTCATTAAACCTTCCCTGCCTGTGTACTGAGGCGCCAGTCAGCACCGTGTCCAGAGTCACAGGCCTGGGGGAGGCTCAGGAAGGCAGAGTCAGAACACGACTCCTGATCCCCCTGGTGAGTCACATGGGTGCCGAGACCTGGCCTGAAGTCTCCTTGGAAAACTACGTTCTATAACCATCTGCTCCTCTTTAAAATGTAGACAGTGGCTAGGGGGAGCACTAAGAGAACGGAGATCGCCAAGTCTAGACAAAAGGATTCTATATCCCCCTCACCCCACTCCCCCCAGGAAGACTGCGCCCCCCAAGCCCAGTCACTATTAAGAGCATCGAGGAAACCCAATCACATTCCAACCTGGTGAGAAGGGTGAGAAGCACGCCAGCACCCTGAAAGGAAAGGTTTGAATTATGCAGTCAGTGTCTGCTTGCTGTTTGAAATGTGCGGTGACAGCTAAATCCTCATGGGGGTAGGAGCAGGGAGCATCTTCCTGCTTTTCCACTGGGTGACTGACTGTCAGTCCGGTCTCAGCGTGCAGACAGCTGTATACAATTTTAGCCAAGGTCTAGAAGGGCTCGGCATTTGCCAACCAAACTGGAAAACAGGTTTGGCCACTTTTTCTTTTCCTTTTGTTTCTTTCCCTTTTCCCATTTCCTCCTTTCCTCCCTCCCTCCTTCTCCCGCTCTCCATCTCTCCTGATTTCGGGGAAGATGAGATCCAGAAGATTCCCCAGAGGGGTCATCTCCAGGACAGGACATCGGCAGTCCATCCTGTGTTCGATCAACATTTGAATTGCCTGCAAATACTCACTTCTCATTTAAATGTATATGGATCTCCCAAAAAGGAAACAGGCAACCAAAACAAATTCCATCAAAGAGTTCATCAGGATGGAGCCAGTGCACAAGGGGATTCTGGTGCAGGTACCACAGATTGTGCTAATGTGGCTCCTGGAATAAAATATGTGTGCTTGAGTGAGAAGAAAATAAACAAAAGCCAGCCCCTGAGAAGTCAAAATTACTGAGGAGTGAAGCAGGGTCACCTTGGGCAGCATTGTTCTGTGGCAGGCAAGACATGGAGATAGGAAGACAGGCAGACCGTGGAGGTATTACAGGTTCCTTTCCAAAGCAACACAATAAAGCAAACAGTGAAATAAAGGGAGTCAGTAACCTTTTGGCTGGTGGAGGGTCTTGCCTTCCATGTGTAAACAAACAAACAAACAGCAATAACAACAACAACAAAGTAACACTTAGGAAGCACAATAAAACAGGGTGCACCTGTGAATGGACCATGGACGGCTGCCTCCTTCTGGGGAACAGGCTGCAGAAATCCTATGAGTGTAGGGAAAGATCTGGTTAGAAGAGCCGATAGTCTATGGGTTTTTTCCAAATCAAGCAATTTCAAGCTAAACAGTGCAGGCTCCAGGAGGAAACAAACAGTGGGAAGCCTGGGTGATAGCAGGCGTTTTGGTTTGGGCCTTGTAGCAGGTATCTGTAGGTTCGGTCTAATTTTTCCTGATTTTGACGTAGGGAATCGTCTGAAGCGAGGTGCCGTGCAAAGCAGAGCTGAATCAAACACAGTCAGCATGAATATTTTGTTTGGCCAACACTGTTTCCGTCTGTTGGTATGTTTAAGTGGTTTAGTTTCCAACATTTAAATGGTATATTTCTCTTTGAGAAATCAGACGATCAGGTAACTCCAGACTGTTGGTCCCACCTGGCAGGGGTCAGCTGGCCATCCTCTTCAGAGGCACCAAGGGCCCTTCAGTTGGCCCTCATGCATTTGAGCTTCTGCTGTGGTTTAATTTCATTTCATATCAAATGTTGGTTTTGATGGAGACTGTAGATATCACTTGGCCTAAATTCCCCCTTTGCAGTTGGGGAAACTAGAGGCAGTTGTCTAAATTCACATAGCAAATTAATAGCACAAATGGGACAAGAACCAAGGATATTTTTATATTAACTTGCAGTAGCAGACAATACTTCTTACATATCCTGCCAGGGAAGGGCTAGTTCCCCAAGGAGGCCTCCAAAGGCAATAACAGTCTATGGTGCAATCCATTAAAGGTGCTAATGGTGGGAATTTCAGATCCAATAGGTGGTGGATGTTTTCGGGCAGTGGGACTGAGTGTTCTCTCTCAAATTGCTTTTCACAGGTGGATGCCAGCTTCCCTACAACCAGGGTTGAAAGCTGACGATATAAAACTGTCCTTTTCCTGGCTATTAAAAAAATATATCACAACTTCCCTCAGTCTCTCTGAAGTAGCGGTGATTTATTAGCTTATAGATGGAGAAAAGTTCTGTCTTTAATCCTTTGTTCATTCAGTGGCTTGTTTTAACCTATCTCGCACTTACTAAGCTCTTGCTGTATGCCATGTATATGCCATGCTTCCTTGTAAAGACACACAGGCTGACCCCTGGAGCCCTCAGTTGAGCTGCAAGCTGTAATGCAAACACAAGGGAGTTATGACTTCACTGAGGAGGTGCTCAGTTACTACCCTGTCTAAGACAAGGAAGAATGAGTTTGGGATAGGAATTCAGAGTTAGCAGCTGTTGGGGTGGGGACTGGCTGAAAGAAAGTGAAGGGATCAGACAATGTACACGCATGACCCATGGACATGGACAACAGTGTGGGGATTGACAGGGGATGGGAGCAGTCTGTGGGGGACGGGGACAGAGAGGGGGACATTCAGATAAGTGTAATGGCGTAAACAATTTTTAAAAGATTTTTCAAAAGTTAGCACCTGTCAACTGCCCTTGGGGGCCAGGCCCACTTTGGTTGGTCCTCATCTTTTAAAAATTAAATCGAACAAAAGAAATTGTTGCCACGTTTAGAAATGGGAAGCGCCCAGATGAAAGTCCACATTGCCAACTTCTCTTGAACCTTGGTGGAGCCGAAACACTGCAACTGCCTCCCCTCAGGGCAGCCATTAAGAATTGCCGAGTGGCAGCTGCTCCTTCGGGAGAGGGAACGCACTCTGCAGAGTGCCACACTCCCCACCGCTCCCTATCGCATTGTTCAGGGCCCCCTTCCCAAAGTTATGTAACATGCCATCCTCTCTAGGAACGTCGGTTGGTATTCCCTGATCTAGCATCTCCAGGCATGCACACTGATTGATCACAGCGAGGAGGTAGAGGAAACTGTGTCGGCAGAGGCTTAGAGGTAGGACACATGACATATATTCAGGGAGCACGTGGCAGGCAGAGGATTAAGCGAGACAGAGGGCAGGCGGAAATGAGCTGGAGAAGCTGGCAGGAGAGCCCTGTGGGTCACGCAGAGAACTCTGTGCCGAGTCCTGTACTCAACAAAGAGCCCCTGGATTCTCGGCAGGGAGTGCTGTGATATTTGCGTTTTTGAAGACCCCTGTGCGGCCCTGGAGAGAATAAAGCTGGCAGACGCAGTTAAAGAGGCTGGGAGAGACCATGTGGGCAGCAATTGCACAGGCCCAGGGTAGCAACAAGGGATTTAGTCATCTTTAATTAGTGCCCAGCACAGGCACTGGGCAAATGACGGTTAATGATTGAGAGGTGAGTGATGAAGTCACAGGGTCCGTTGCCCCTTGTACCAACCAAGAGCCACCATGACTGCCCTCGAGGCGTCCCGTGACCAGAGGTCGGCATATGGTCACAGATAGGTCACAGCTGAGTCCTTTGTTGTCTGTAAAATGCTTTTGGGCAGAGTACATAGGAATTTAGACTTTCTTGGTAGTAATTACATTATAACGCCCCACCTGCCCCCAGGGTGCACTCAGGGAATTAATGGGCCTACCAGTCTCATTTACTTCTTAGGGTCCCAGGGTCCCTTCCATAAATGAGCATTCCAAGTGCATTAAATGAGACCCTGGAGGACTGGAAGAACGAGTGCTTCTCTCAAAGGTGAGCCAGAGGTGACTGTCAATCCCTGGAGGACGCCTCTGGCCCATTGATTGGGA
The DNA here is from genome assembly GCA_004026585.1 of Noctilio leporinus. Taxonomy (NCBI): domain Eukaryota; kingdom Metazoa; phylum Chordata; class Mammalia; order Chiroptera; family Noctilionidae; genus Noctilio; species Noctilio leporinus. Next base: position 41,235 of record PVIW01001846.1, read on the forward strand.
AATACTGCAGCGACCCAGGCAGAAGGCAGTCCAAATGCAAAGAACATTATTCCAGGCAAACAAGGGAACCCAGCAATTATTTCGACTCAAAAGTTGGTAATGAATAGGCAAGTTATTTATTCATTCATTAAGCGTAGGCAAACAAGCAACCAAAGAGGAAGCCGTCTGGCCATTCGTTTAATGACTCGGCCCCATTTCTGAGTGAAATGTGGGTTGTGCAGATGAAATGCTGAATCTGGAAATATATTACCCACTCAGGAAGCCATCCTTCCAGCCTTAATTAAAGAAAATCAACAACTCCCACTTGCAGTGGGTGATGATGGAAATCAAAGTGAGGAACTGAAATACAAACTTGCCAGGCAGGCTGAGCTGAGGGTCACTGGGCCCACAAGACCTGGGGGGCCTCATGAGTTCATCTGAAAGGTTGTGCCTTGGTGTCCAGGAAGCTTGTATGTAAAATCAACAGTGGCAAAGGTATAGCAGGGAATTACAGGACACCAGACCCTTTTTGATAAAGATTTGATCATTCAGTCATTCAAATTTTTTATTCTTTTCTGTGCTCAGGCATTCATCCACTCAGTAAGCATTTATTGAGCACTTACTAGGTGCCAGATACTGGACCAGGGACATAAAATGCTAAGCAAAAATAAATATAGTCTCAGTTTTATTGCTCGTAACTTTTGTAGAGGAGATGTTTATTAAGTAGATAATCACAACATATAGTTATATGTTGTGATAAGAACTCCAGGGGAAAAATATAAGGTACCATGCAAACAAGGAGTTCTGAGCTAGCCTGAGGGAACCAACATCCCTGGGGCATTGACACTTGGAGCTGGAATCCTAAGGCGGTCAGGAGGTAACTGCATGAGGACAAGGAGGAGAGGGGCAAGTCGGGGGACCAACATGCCAATATCCAGGAATGGAAGAGAGTGTCTTTTGGGTGTGGCTTTGCCTCACTTTCAGATGTTGAATAATGGGGCTCTCTTTAGATGATTAAATTAGTAGACAACTGTGGGCTAAAAACTGCCATGATAACATAAGGCTTGGTGTGAGTACGCTGGCTTAGAGGTATAGCAAATTAATGGGAATCCTAATTTTAACTATTAGCTTTGTAAAAGAAGAACATGTGCTTGTCTTGATGCACTAGGAACATGACACCTGGCTCTCCTGTGACATCAGCACCTCCTGTCAGGTGGGCGGCTCACACTGTGGCTGAGCCCAGCACCCTAGAGCCCCCTCAGATAGCAGGGGAGTGCCCACAACCCTCCTTGCCATGAGTCTGCCAACCAGAGCATGGACTCCAGAGACGGACCTGCTGTTTGTTTGTAAGCTTGGTAACCTTGGGCAAGTCACTTAACCTCATTGTGCCACAGCTTCCTTATCTAAAAATTAGGGGTGATTAAATGCCTACCTTAGAGTAGAAGGCTATTGTGAGAAAGAGCTACATGGAAGGCACGGGGCAATGCCTATCCTATAGTTGGAGCGACATGAATACTTGTATTATTATTTAGGGAACCCCTCTCATTTTTGTTTCAGGCAAAGGGACAAAAAAGAAACTTCTTGTTTAACATCAAAGTAGGTTGATGGATAAAGGTGCATGTGTGTTCCATGTTGTTGGTAAATACTTCTCCTAAGACAGAGGCGTAAAAGGTATAAACTTGAGCAATTATCCCTGGTCATGTCTAATGCAGAGTCAATGTGGCTGAAGTCCACAAGACTTGGAGTAGCTCAGGATTCTGCTGATGGCATCTGGGCAGCAGCTTGTGACTTGTTCGGTGGTAAAAATGTGTGTGCCTGAAAGATGGTGATACTCCCCAACTCTCCATTTCTTCAGCAACTGCACCCACTTTTCAGGGTTAGCTACCAGACATCATGTGCTGAGTTCTATACTGTGTATAAACTATTCACCTCCATTGTACACCCAAGCCATTCCTTCTCCTCTGAGAGCCCTTATTTTCCTACTTCCTCTCTCAGTCACAGCCATCAGGCAAACCATTCATCTTCGAAGTCTTGACTCATGTGTCATGTCCCTACAAAGTATCTCCTGCACTCCTCTTCCATCCCCATCCTCACCAGGTCAGCGATTTCCTTCCTTATTCCTAACTGAAATGTATATATAACTGTCTTGGCATCTGCAATGCTGCATTGTCTTACTAAATTTATGTCTCTTTCCATACATAAACCACAGAAAAATCCTTACCAGGCAGAGCCTGTTAGGTCTATTTCATGTCCAGGAGGTAGTACAGTGCTTGGCGTGAAATTGATATTTAATGATTATTGGTTGAGTTAATGAGCAAATGAAAAAAAGAGAAATATATTTTATCATCCCTTGAGTATAGAAGAAATCAATTAAACCACTAAAAGTGATTGTTTGGGAATGGGTGCTTGTTCTCTTTTCAAAAGCTCATTCATGGAATGCCACTCAGCAATTAAAAGAAATGATTCTGATACGTGCAACAACTTCAATGGCTCTCAAAAGAATTACGTTAAGTAGGAAAAAAAAAATTCTCAAAATGTTGCCTACTGAATGATTCTATGTACATAACATTCTTGAAATGTTAAAATTATAGAGATGGTGGCCAGGTAATGGTTGCAGGGCAAGAGGCTGTGGAAGGGAGGAAAGTAGCAGTGGACATACGAGGTGGAAGAAAGTAGCTGTGTGACAGACAGGTTCTGTGCCCTTTGTTCTGGGTCCTGACTATGGTGCTGGGACTCAAGTTGACATGTGTGGTCAAATTACATAACACTCAGCAATGCACACAATTAAGTACATATAAAACTGATGAACTCTAACAAGGGCTGCTGGATTGTATCCATGTCTGCATTGTGATATTGCACTATAGTCATGCAAGTTGTTACCATGGGGGGAAACTAAGTGAAGAATTTATGGGATCTCTTGTTATTCTTTCTTGAAATTGCATGTGAATCTTCAGTGATCTTAGAATAAAAAGAAGCACAGACACACACACACACACACACACACACAAGATTCTACTATACATCTACTAAATGGCTAAAATTTAAAAGACTGACAATGTTAACTGTTGACAAAGATATGGAGAAACTGGAACTCAGATGAACTATTGCTGGAAGTGTTGATTGATACACACACTCTGAAAAATGTTTGGCAGTTTGTACAAAGGGCGAAAATATACATAACCCATCATTTCCATTCCTAAGGATAAAATCCAACAGAAAAACATATATTTTGGATGATCTGAAGCAGTACCTTTTATTATAGCTCCAAACTGGAAACTGCCAAATGCCCACTGACAGTAGAATAGGTAAGTTAATTGTGATATATGTATTTATTCCCATGATCTCAATCAGTTTGGTTGCTGTCACAAAACACCATAAACTTGGTGGCGTAAACAATTAACATTTATTTCTCACATTCTGGAGGCAGAGAAGTCCAAGATCTAGGTGAGGATAGATTTGGTGTCTGGTGAGGTCTTCTGCAGATACCATCTTAGAGCTTCAACACATGAAGTTGGGATGGGGACCACAAACATTCAGCTCATAACACCCATGACAGGATATTACATATAAAATTTAGAATGAACAAGTTGCAACTACATGTAATCTTATGAATGAACTTCAGAACTATAATGTTGAATGAAAGAATATAGTCACAAAAGAAGATACACATAGATATGAAGTTTAAAATCAGCAATATTAATGTGTGCTGTGAGACATCAAGAGGCTGGTTCTTGCCCTGGCTGGTGGCTCAGTGGATAAGGTGCCAGCCTGCGAACCCAAAAGTCGCAGGTTCGATTCCCCAGCCAGGGCACA
>PVIW01001846.1:45126-79602 GCA_004026585.1 Noctilio leporinus
AAAAAAAAAAAAAAAAAAAGGGGGGGGGTGGGGGGGGGGGGGGGGGGGGGGGGGGGGGGGGGGGGGGCTGGATTGACAATCCAAGAGACATGAGGGAGACTTTTAGGGTCACAGGACACTGTTTTCTGTCTCTTTATTTAGATTCTGATTATGTGGGTGAATTCATCTAATTATACATGTAGGCTGTGGGCCCCTTTGAGTATATATATTATTATATTTCCACAAGAGTTTTTATAGAAAAAAATTCACTCATTTGTTCTGTAATCAATATTTGTTAGTTATTACTGCCTACTTGGTTCTAGTCGCCTTCCTGAGAGCCCTGGGGAGACCCATGTAGATGAAGGAACCCCTGCTTCATCAGTGACATGGGGCACTCACCATCTACAGAGAAACCATTTATTTTCTTTTTCTTTGTCCTTCTCTTGCAAAGAGTTCTAAGTAGCAGATAAGATCAGGAGAAACTTTTCTGTTGGTGGTGGTTGTGATTTTAATTAGTTATCGAACTAAAAGAACTTCCACCAGAGAGACTTTGCCTTATTTTGACAGCAGAGCCCTTTTTTATTAAATCCACATTGAACTTGAAACCTGGAGCTCCAGCGTCCCTCGGATGAGTCCTTTGAAGACCTCCTCAAACTAATTTTCAATCAAAAGCGGAGAAAATTGTCAAATGTAATTGCTATGAAAGAAAAAGAAAGCCCCTAGTTAGGGAATCTACAACTGCCTTCAGGAATTCAAAAATAAAAACACTGGAGTGCAAGAATTGTGGCTTTGTTTCATATGGAAATAGCTACATCTGTGTTTGCAGCCCTCGGACCTAGGTGGATGGAACCCCTGGACAGATGACATCCCGCCATTTAAATGAAGAGCAGTTCATGACTTCAGCTATGATTTGGTGAAAACAGTTTTTCTAGTCCTTCCATCCATAATAAAGCATGGGTAATCTCACCTTCCCATGCCAGAGATGGCGAAGTGAATTAATGAGATCAATAAAGCTGCTCTCGCAGGAAAAAAACAGAAACACAGATGGGAAACATTGTCAGGGCTGGGATCTACTCGCTGTCCTCAAGCCAGGACTGCTTCATGGGACGGGGGCCCGCCTCCCCCGCAAACCTCCCACAGAGCCCCACCTCCACAATGCTTAGCTCCCTCCAGGATGAGGAATCAATCAGTAGGTCAGATTGAACACTACCAGATGCTCGGCACTAGGCAAGCATCACTATGATGTGAAGAATGATGAAATACTACCCATTTATCAAAGAGCTTACGTTCTACTGTGAAAGAGTCAGATGCCTTCACCTTTTCTACCGTCATTTAAGTAAACCCATTGTATGGAGCTAGACACCTGACCAATATTGACAACAAAGAGTATGTTCAAATTTACCCAAGATCCTCAAATAACTGAACCCATAGGGTACAGACATGGAAGTGTCGATCCAGAAAACAAACATGTACCCTAACTCATGTCTTAGATCCTCCAGGCAACCCTTAGAAAGACAAATACAGCTACAGCCAATGTACAGATGGAAAAACTGAGAATCTGGGGATAGCACAAACTTTGTGCAAAGTTTCACAGCAGGTGGAAAAGCTAAGTCAGATTGTAATCAGCCCAATGTCCATGCCTTCTCACCCCTTCTTGCACCAGAGAGACAAATGGCTTCTGGATGCACAATTAAAATTCTATTGTCATGTACTTATGTTCGTACTTATAAGAAAAAATACACAAAACCAGCATAGCAAGGCTCTGGTTTCAGATATTTTTGTTTCAGATGAGACCAAAGTATTGAAATGAAAAATCATGTATTTCTTAGAGCCACATTAAGTAAATTGCCGTGCAGGTGGTAAGTGTTTATAGCAAAAAGCATGAATAATTGAAGTGGAGACAGTTTTCATTATAGACAGCAACTGTCCCTTTGAAGAGGGATTTTGAGAATGTTTTATGGGGTCCTAGACAGGGATGGAGGAATTTGGAGGTTACTGAGACTCACAATTCCTGCTCCAGGCAAAGGTGGGTTCTGAGGGCGGAGAGGGGAGTCCATGTGATGAGTGTGCTGTGGAGTTTGAGTGGGAGTACACAGAATAGAGTGGACACCACCTCCAGGGGGCTGGAGCAACGTCAGAAACAGCAGTATCAATCAGTGTCAAAGACAGAAGCTCAAGCATTTCACTACCAAGCTGAGACAACAAGAAAGTACAAATACTTTGTGAGAAATTAAAGCAGGGAACATGAGAGTGTCATTGGGTCAGGGACATTGTTACCTGGGCCTCGGACAGGCTGGTGACTGGCTCACTCGCCTTGATGGGACTGGCAGCTGATTTAAAGGGCAAAGATGGGGAGATGGGGCCAGGTGGCAGCTGGCTTGTGAGGGCAGCCTAAGACAGAGGGAGCAATGATGATGGTCCTGGTTTGTCACTGCCCCTTAGAAATAGGCACACTGAAGATATGTTGGAAGGAAGGAGGAAGGAGAGTCAGAAGGAAAAAGGGCAGCATGAAGGAAGAAGGGGGAGGTCAGGTAGTAGAAAAGGAAGGAAAAGGGGTGATAGGGAGAGGAAGGAAGGAAGGAAGGAAGGAAGGAAGGAAGGAAGGAAGGAAGGAGCGAGCCTGGGTGGACCTGCTCCACACCATCAGTATTTTTTCTCCCATCTCTTACCCCCATCACCACCGCTGAGATTCCCTTCTTGCTGGCACCTCTCTCTCCTCTTCCCACTAATTTTCTTTTCAATACTTTAATTTATTGCATTTGGTTGGAACCTTTTCCCCTTTAAGGCATTGTAATTAATGAACCGGTCTAATTTCCTTTGAGACAACCTTCTTAATTGCTGTAATTCTCACTTATGTCTTTAAGGCATCCCTGTTGCTGTTGACTCATTTTCATTTGCATCCTCAAACTCTTCAATTATAAATAGGCTGTCAATACGGGGAGACAGCTCTCCCCGCCCCTGCCACCAAGCGGTGTGGTGTGCGCCAGCTTCGGCTACCTTTTAACATCTCATTTATAATTGAAATCCTCTCTGTCTTGATGCACTTGGGAATTTTTATGAACTGCGAAGAAGTTGAATTGCATTTTTTTTTAAGAGTCAGTACTACGTTTTCATAACATTTTTGTTGGTGGATTTAAGATTTAAATTCACTTTTGTTTTCCATTAAAAAAAAATTTTTTTTTTTAAACCAGTGTTTTATAGAATATGGCCTAGGCATCCAATGTTGTTCAGGTGCCCTAGGTGACCAAAAAAACAAAGACAAAACAAAAACAAAAAAACAGTGCATTTCCTCTCTTTACCCAGGGAATGGACACTAGTTTAATACACATCCTCCCCTCACCTCTAACCCCTAGCAGCCACGGACCTATTCTTATCACTGCAATTTAGACATTTTGAGAATATTATATAAATGATACCCCAAAACTCTAGTTTTTGCTTATGCCTATTTTCTCAATTATGTCTATTTATTTCCAAAGTATCCTTAAATTTACTTTTGTATTATAATTATATTGTGACTATAATTTAATAAGGTTATAACATCATATTGTATCAGGTTATGTCATATTTATTACATTGTACTTGCTCTTATTTTCTTCTCCTTCACATACCATGACACCCGCCTCTCCTTTAAGAAATGTACAAAATAGTTCAGGAAAGCAAGACAAAATAAAGACCAAAAAGCAAAGAGACAGTCATTAAGGCTTCTAAGCAAAGTTTCTAATCTTCCGCCTCCCCGCTTCCTTTTTCCCTCCTTAGTTCCTAGGCAACGAGGGAAGAGGCTTGATCACAACGAGAGTAGCTCTGCAGTCTCGACTTTCAGCTGAGACCGTGGGCAACTTATTTCTCCTCTCTGAGCCTCAGGTGACTTACTTTATTTTATTTTATTTTATTGTTGTTTTATTACATCCATCCCCTTTTTCCTTCCCTCTGTCCCCTTCCCCACCCACCCACTCCCCCTCAAAGTCCATCCCACTTGTTGTCCATGTCCCTGGTGCTTCCATACTAGTTCCTTGACTAAACTGCTCCCCTTCTTTGCCTCCTCCTCCCTCCACCCCCTCCTCCCCGCTCTCCTCTGCCCACTGGAGATCTATTCATTCTATTCATGTATCTAGTTCTGTTTTGCTTATTTGTTTTGTTTTGTTCATTATTGTCCTGAAATGGGTGAGATCATATGGTATTTGTCTTTCACCGACTGGCTTATTTCACTAAGCATCATACTTTCTAGTTCAAAAAAAAAAAACCAACCAAACAAACAAAAACTTTGGTACATTTACACAATGGAATACTACGCAGCAGAAAGAAAGAAGGAACTCCTAACCTTTGCAAAACATGGATAGAACTAGAAAGTTGATTTACTTTTAAAATAGGGGTCATAGTACCTACATCATAGGGCTGGTGGCAAGAATTGAGTAAGAATATGTAATATTTTTAGAACAATGCACAGCCCACATGTACCATTCCTGTGATTGCTGCTGTCATCAACCTCATCTTTCTCACTCTTCTCCTAATCTCAATAGTTAAATGCAACAGTAAAGAAGGGGTGAGAGTGTTCAACCCTGTGTATCCCAGCCTAACACCTGTCCCTCAGAGACAGAGGCACCTAAGTAGAATAGGAAACCAGCAAGCACCAATGGTCCTCAGCCTGGTGAAGGGGTTAGGGGAAGAGAGCCCCTCAGAACCCCAGGTGTTCCAACACCCACACCTCAGCTTACATGCTTATACAAAATTTGACACCTCAGCTCTCTACTACTTTTACTTTCTCTGATTCTGCCCAGATCTGTCACGCCCCTCCCATAAGACCATGGGCACTACCCCAGGAAGGTCCCATAGAGCTGCACATACTCAGCCCTCCCTCCTTGGACTACTACCCTGTCATGGTAATGCCAGGTGATGTTTGGTGTCCATGGGCACTTTGGGACCTGAAAAGCCAGTTGTTCTTTGATGATTACCTAAGGTAGTTAGTTTTCCTTCAATTGGGCTCATCCTATTCAGAATCTGTCTACAAATCTACCAGAAAAATCAAGAATTTACTTTCTATTGAGTTGGCCAAAAAGTTTGATTGTTTTCATAAGATGGCTCTAGCAATGCTTAGTTGTCTTTAATTTCATTCAAAACAATTTTGTTAGGTTGTATTATGCTAACCATCATATCAGTGTGCATTTAAAAAAAATCAAAATCAGTGTATTTTTGTGTAGCTATGTGAATATTAAAGATGGAAGAATATATGCAACATTTTTGGTGTATTTTACTTTATGATTTAAAGAAAAATAAAAGCGTACCTAAAATGTGAAAAAAAAAAGATTTATGCAATGTATGGAGAAGGTGCTATGACTGATCGAATGAGTCAAAAGCGGTTTGCAAAGTTTCATGCTGGAGATTTCTTGCTGGACAATGTGTAGTAGACCAGTTGAAGTTGATAGTTATCAAATCGAGACACAGTTGAAAACAATCAATCTTCCACTGTGTGAAAGATAGCTAAAATACTCAAAATACCCAAATCAACAAAGGGATTGAGCCATAGCTGGTAACACAGTGGGTAAGGCGATAGCCTGTGAACCCAAAGGTCACTGGTTCGATTCCCAGCCAGGGCACATACCCACGTTGCAAGCCAGGTCTCCAGCCAGCTCTGTAGCTGGAGGCAGGTGAAAGGCAATCATACACTGATGTCTCTGTCCCTCCCTGCCTCTCTCCCTTCCCCTCTCTCTCAGAACAATAAATTTTTAAAAATTTTTTAATAAATAAATAAATAAAGTGATTGATGAAATGAAAAAACATGCCTTTTATTTTATGGGGAAAAGCCCATATGGACTTTTTGGCCAACCCAGAATCTTATACCTGCTATCATTAAATGGATAGTTTGCATTTCCATGCTATTGTTGTACTTTCTGAAAACATTTTCATTTTGAAATAATTTTTGATTCACAAGAAGTTGAAAAGTAGTAAGGAGAGTTCCTGGGTACCCTCCGACCCCCTAACTTCCCTCAGTGTTACCATCTTACATGACAGTAGTACACCATCAAAACCAGGAAAGTGACTCTGGTACAATATTATTTACTCAACTACAAACCAATTGGATTTTGTTCATTTCTATATGTACTTGTGTGTTTGTGTGTGTGCATAGATTTGTGAAATGTCATCAAATGCACAGATTCATTTTACCACCACAGTCAGGGCACAGAACAGTTCCATTACCTCAGAGCAATTCCCTGATGCTGCCCGTTAGAGCTGCACCTGTCCCCAACCCGAACCACCTGCAACCACTGATTTGTTCTCCATCAGTGTAATTTTGACAATTTAAGAATGTTACGCCCTGGCTGGTAGCACAGTGGATAAGGCGCCAGCCTGCGAACCCAAAGGTCGCAGGTTCGATTCCCCAGCCAGGGCACATAACCAGGTTGCAAACCAGGTCTCCAGTCAGGTCTGTGGCTGGAGGCGGGTGAAACGCAACCATACATTGATGTCTGTCTCCCTCTCTGCCTCTCTCCCTTCCCTTGTTTCTAAAAAATAATGAAATAAAATCTTAAAAAAAAAAAGAATGTTACAAAATGGTGCGTTTTTTTTTTTAATTCTATATCTACTATTTACAAGGTATCCAAAAATCTACCTTTACATGTATTTTTCCCCATCACCTACCATGCATGACACCTCCTGCATTTAGCTAGGGAAAACAGAAAAACAAATACTAATAAGCAAAGAGACACCATTAATAACAAGACAACCATTAATAATAATAATAGCTTGCAGTGATTGAGCCCTATGTACCAGGCACCATTATATAGACTTAATCTCACTTCATTCTTACAATTCACTCTATGGGAAAGGTGCTGTTATTATTTTATAGGCACAGGGAGGTTCTATCAATTGCCCAAAGTCAATGCTACGTAGTGGTGGAGCCAGGCTGGGACCCAGGCAGAATTATCCGTCTTTGACGTTCCACCACAAAGAAGAATTCACTTGGTTCCATTTTCCTGAAACCAGGACCCACCACCCAGCTTCAACAGACTTTGTGAAAATGCATCGGTTCCTTAAGTCATAGATTTTCAGAGCTCCAATCGACCAGAGACCATGTAATTTAACTCTAATTTTATATTAAGAGAACTGAGGTCTGGCCAGATGTGATCTTGAGCAGGGTTACTCAGTATTGAAAGGCTCAGCCAGAGATAGAACTTTGGGCCACGGAGGCCTTCATTTGTTTGTTTGTTTGTTTGTTTTTAACAAGCATTCCCTTTTATTGGCTTTGTTACAGTATGATTGACAACAAACATTGTATATATTTTAGGTGTACAAGGTGGTGATTTCATATACACATCTACTACAATCAAGTTAATTAGCCTACCCATCAGCTCACACAATTACGGTTTTTAATTTGTTAATTTTTTTTAAATTTAATTTTATTGTGATTGTATTACATTCACCCCATTTACATTTTTTTTAATGAGAATAGTTCAGATCTACTCTTGCAAATATCAGGTATACAGTACAGTATTGTTTACTACATTACAGTCACCTTGCTAGACCTTAGATCCCCAGAAATTATTCATCCAGCATAACTCACACTTTGTAGATTTAAACACCTTCTTAAGGAGGTTTCATAGGTTGGGCAGTAGTCAAGGTATGGGACCAGTTACCTCCTGCTTTGGTTGTTGTATGAAAGTGTCCAGTACTTTCTCTTGTCTTCCTCTCCCAAATGCAGAAGTGTTTTATGTGTGATCTCTATAGCCTTATCATTTTATGATTAGTCGCTAGCCAAAGTCGATTCATTCATCCAATTCATCTGCATTGTTTACTGTATTAGGGTTCTCCAGAGAAGCAGAGCAAACAGAATTTTATCTTAAGGAATTTGCTCATGTAATTATGAAGGTTGAGAAGTACCAAGATGTGCAGCTGACAAGCTGGAGATGGCACACACATGCACACACACACACACACATGCACAACAGATACACACACAGGGACACAAGCAGAGAGACAAAAACTTCTATGTGACAACTCTTGTGATCTGGGACTAATTGTTATAGCAGCTAATACTTCCTCAACTAATACATGGCAGGTCTGATGTGGTTCAATGCTTTTTACCCCAACAGCTAATTACTGAGCATCTCTAAGCCAGACACTGAGCTGGCCAGAGGAGTGACAGCTCCGATCGCGTAGCCATGTTTCCCTCAGTCGTAGGGTCTGCGGCCCCGCATTGGCCTCACCCAGTGTTCTGTGCTTCCGTTCATCGTAGCACCTGCCCCGCTTTACTATCATTGTCTGTCCTGGGAAGATGGTGAGTTACCTGCAAGCAGCTAACACGTTTTTATTGCATTCTCAGCACTAGGGTGTCTAAGACACAGGAAAGGTTGGTAAATGTTTAATGAACAAAGGCTCCAGGCCAGCTGCCATTCTCATGTTTTCCCCGTAGCCCCGGCCAGCGGCAGGCCGCCGCCCCATGCCCTTTTTTGCACTATGAGGCTTGCTGACTCCTCGCCGTAACGTAGAGTTCTCTCTGCAAGCAAGGCAGATTCCTTCAATCTGATGGGAAATTTATGCCTCATTCAATGGCTTTCTCCCCCTAATGAGAAAATAAAATATTTGACAATTTTCTCCATTGTCCTCCTACTTTGTTTTGAATTGGGCTGCATTTTGCCATGTTTCTCCTGCTCAGAAATGATGAATATACCCTTTAAACCAACACAGTGTTATTTGCAAATGAACTTAAAGAGGAACAAAATTGCACAGGGCTGAAGTGGGCTCCAGCAGCAGCTTGGAAAAACACATTTTTCAAGGTCCCAAGCAAAAAGGAATTTATCCAATTTAATTTTCAGGTAGGTCTATAAAATTAATAAATATTCTGACTGAAAAGCATAATTAAACCTACCGTGAATGTAAATGAGGAAGGAAAGTATCGTGCTATGACTGGAATATTGTTTTGCAACCGAATGGCCCATACCAAGAGAACAAATTATTAATGCAGTCTTATTTCTTGAGAATATTCAGGGAAACAAGAAAACTCTTGCTGTTCTGCATAATCATCTTCTTGGGAATGGATGAACAAAGAACAGCAGGCCCAGCTGGAACTAGCCGCAGTTTCCGCAGCGCTGAAGCCAAGAGGTGGCTGACATTTTTCACATCCAGGGAAAGGTTGAGTTAAAACGAAAGCCTACTCCTCTCCCACACCCCACGGCCCACCCCAGGGCAGACACTGTTAGCAGCTGGTCCACCTGCTAGCCGAATCTTGATTTTGTTGGGGAGGGGACAACGTGGAGCTCCAGGGCATGAATCATGATGGGCCTGAGCCATTCAGGCCTCCCTGTTTTCCTTTGCTGAACATCTGATTTCCCAGCTCACCTTGAAGCTAAGAGTGGTTATTTGGCACTCTTCTGGCAACTGAGGCTTGGTCAATGAAGCATGAGCACTACCTAAAAGGAAACTTGAAAAAATATTTCCTTCCTAATAAAAGGAGAAAGAAGCAAAATGATCCTCTCTTGATGCTTTGGCTCCCCCTGACATACCCCCTCCTTCCTGTTTTTGAACATAGCTGTGACGCTTGAGCTCTGGCAGCCATCTTTCAACCATGAGACAACGTGCAAATAAAGAGCTAATATACTAAAGACTGGAGTTCATACTGGAATGGATCTGAATCTTTAAGGGCATCATTGAGCTTCTAAACCAACCTTGGCATGTCTGCCTCCATTCTTGTTAGAGAGATGAGAGATGTCCGTATCGTTTAGGCAAGTATTGATTAGGATTCTATTACAGCCAAACATAATCCTAATAGCCTCAAAAAATTAAATCCCTCTATAATGTTTCTGGAAGACATTTCCTAACCAAGCAGCCCTGCTGCCCTGCTCAGGCCTATTCATCTTTCATCTGAACCCTTAATTTTTGCCCCCAGATTTTATTATTGTATTTTTTCGTTGCCATTTATCCCTCTTATACGCCCCTCCCCCTGCAATTACCACACTGTTGTTGATGTTCATGAGTCCTTTACCCTTTTTGCTCAATTCTTCCACCCTCTGCACCCCTCCCCATAGCTTTCATCCTGCTCTCTATCTGTGTCTGTCTCTATTTTGCTTATTAATTCAGTTTGTTCATTAGATTCCACATATGAGTAAAATCATATGGTGTTTGTCTTTCTCTGACTGGCTTATTTCACTTAGCATAATGTTCTCCAGGTCCATCCACACAGTTGGAAAGGGTAAAATTTTCTTCTTTTTTTAATGGCTGAGTAGTATTCCATAGTGCAAATGTCCCACAGTTGTTTTTTTTTTTTTAGTTTATTCTTTTACAGGTATCGCAATTTTTCCCCTTTTGCCCCCCTTCACCCAGGCCTCCTCTCTCACTCACAGGCAATCCACTCTGTTGTACCCGTTCATGAGTCGTTCATACGTGTCCTTTGACTCATTTCTTCCCCTTCCTTCCACCATTCCCCACCCCGCTTCTCCCCTCCTGCAGCTATCAGTCTCTTCCATCTTCCAATGCCTCTGGTTCTATTTTTCTCAGTTTATTTTGTTCATTAGATTCCAATTATAAGTGAGGTCATATGGTGTTTGTCTTTTGTTACTGACTTATTTCACTTAGCATAATAGTTTCCAGTTCCATCCATGCTATCACAAAAGATAAGACACCTTTCTTTCAACTGTGTAGTATTCCATTGTGTAAATACACTACAGTTTTTTAACCCACTCATCGACTGATGGGCACTTAGGCTGTTTCCAGCACTTGGCTATTGTAAATGACACAGCTATGAATATAGGGGTGCATAAGCTATTTTGAAGTGGTGTCTCATGAGTTTTAGGGTATATTCCCAGCAGTGGAATCCTGAATCATAAGGCAGTGCCATTTTAATTTTTTGAGGAAATTCCTTGCTGTTTGTCTCAATGGCTGCACCAGTCTGCATTCTCACCAACAGTGCACTAGGGTTCCCATTTCTCCACATCCTCACCAGCACTTGTTGTTTATTGATTTGTTAATGATGGCTATTCTGACAGGAGTGAGATGATATCTCATTGTGGTTTTAATTTGCATCTCACTGATGGCTAGTGATGTTGAGCATTTTTTCATATGTCTATGGGCCCTTTGTATGTCCTCCTTAGAGAAGTGTCTATTCAGGTCCTTTGCCCATTTTTTAATTGGATTGTTTGTCTTCCTGGTATTGAGTTATATGAGTTCTTTATATATTTTGGAGATTAAACCCTTGTCCGGTGTATCATTGGCAATATATTCTCCCATGTGGTTGGTTCACATTTCATTTTGATGATGATTTCTCTATCCATGCAGAAACTTTTTAATTTGATGTAATCCCATTTATTTACTTTTCCCTTTATTTCCTTTGCCCTAGGAGATATATCGGCAAAAATATTGCTACTGGGATGTCTGAAATTTTATTGCTTATGTTTTCTGCAAGGACTTTTATGATGTCATGGCT
Organism: Noctilio leporinus; assembly: GCA_004026585.1. Taxonomy (NCBI): domain Eukaryota; kingdom Metazoa; phylum Chordata; class Mammalia; order Chiroptera; family Noctilionidae; genus Noctilio; species Noctilio leporinus. Next base: position 56,516 of record PVIW01001846.1, read on the forward strand.
TACATTTAAGTTCTTTATCCATTTTTTTTTTTTTTTTTTGAGATTATCCTGGTGTATGGTGTAGGTTGGTGGTCTAGTTTCATATTCTTTGCATGTACCATTCCAGTCCTCCCAATACCATGTATTGAAGAGGCTGTTTTTACTCCATTGTATGCTTGTGCCCCCTTTGTCAATTATTAATTGATCATAGAGCCATGAGTTTATTTCTGGGCTCTCTATTCTGTTTCATTGATCTAGGTGTCTGGTCTTAAGCCAGTACCAGGCCTTCTTGATTACAGTGGCCTTGTAGTATAGTTTAATATCAGATTTGTGATCCTTCCAATTTTGTTCTTCTTTCTCAGGATTGCTTAGGCTCTTCAGGGTCTTTTTGGTTCCATATAAATTTTTGGAATATTTTTTCTAGATCTGTGAAATGTGCCATTGGTATTTTAATAGAAATTGCATTGAATCTATAGATTAGATTACTTTGGGTAGTATGGACATTTTAATGATATTAATTCTTCCAATCCATGAACACCGCATATGCTTTCATTTATTTGTATTCTCTTCAATTTCTTTCTGCAGTGTTCTATAGTTTTCCAGGTACACGTCTTTTATATCCTTGGTTAAATTTATGCCTAGGTACTTTATTCTTCTTGTTGTTATAGTAATTTGAAATTTTTTTTCTTAATTTCTCTTTCTGATAACTCATTGTTGGTGTGCAAGTGTGTCCCATAGTTGTTTTATCCATTCATCTACCAATGGACCCTTGAGCTGCTTCCATAACTTGGTGACTGTAAATAACACTGCAATGAACATAGGGGTGCTTATGTTTTTTTGAATTAGTGTTTCCTATTTATTTAGATAAGCTTCCAGAAGTGGAGTCACTGGGTCATAAGGCAGTTTAATTTTTAATTGTTTGAGGTATCTTTGTACTGCTTTCCATAGTAGCTGCACCAATCTTCATTCCCACCAACAATGCAAAAGGGTTCCCTTTTCTCCCCATCCTCTCCAGCACGGGTTGTTTGTTGATTTATTGATGATGGCCACCCTGACTGGTGTGAGATGGTATCTCATTGTGGTTTAATTTGCGTTTCTCTCATGATTAGTGACTGTTGAGCATCTTTTCATATGTCTATTGACCATCTGTATATCCTCTTTGGAGAAGTATCTATTCAGGTCCTTTGCCAATTTTTAAATTGGATTGTATGGGTGGGGGCAGGGGGAGGAGGTGGTGTTGAATTATGTAAGTTCTTTATAAATTTTAGATACAACCTTATCAGATGTGTGAGCAAATATGTTCTCCCATTCAGTGGGTTGTCTTTTTATTTTATTGATGGTTTCCTTTGCTGTGCAAAAGCTTTTCTGTTTGATGTAATTTCATTTTTTTTCTTTTGTTTCTCTTACCTGAGGAAATATGTCAGACAAAAATATTGGTATAAGAAATACCTGAGATTTCACGGCTTATGTTTTTTTCTAAGAATTTTATGGTTTTATGATTGTTTTTAACATTTAAATCTTCAATCCACTTTGAATTTATTCTTGTGTGTGGCCTAAGAAGATGGTCTAGTTTCATTTTTCCGCACGTATATCCAATTTTCTCAACAGCATTTAATGAATGAACTATCTTTAGCCATTGTATGGGTGTCTGAAAAAATGCTTATTAGGGTCAAGATCAATCACCACCTCTTCTGAAAAGCCATCCCAGTTTTCCCAGGCAAAACTCATTATTCCCGTCTCCTTTTTCATATATAGTACTATCTTCCTAGGTATTTCATAGTTTCTCTCTCTCTCCTCTTCTTCCTTCTTTTCCCTGGCCACCCTCTTTCTTTCTACCCATTCTCCCTTCTTTCCTCAAATATTCTATGAACCAAAAGCATATTATGTCTCATCTCTTCAAATTATGTTGCATATATTGCAGAAAAGATCTGTTTATCTTCAGGCTTGTAGTCAGATACTGCAGCTTACTTATTCTTTTTTGTATCCCTAACACCTAGCACAAGAGCTGGTGCCTCCTAAGAGTGCCACAGATATTCATGCAACATATTCAACCTTCTAGGCACAGGAGCTAGTGGACAAGGCAGAATGGTCCCTATCCTGATGGTCTACAAACCCCACTTGGAGAGCTCAGTGAACAAATCATTGCAGACACATATAAACTTGAAACCTGTGAGAAATGCTACAAAGGGGGAAGTCACTCATGTATGTTGGAAACCTCAAGGCCACAAAATGGGAAGAAGCTGAGCTTTCCACAGAGTTAGAAAAAGAGTCATTGTGGCCTCAGAACAGTAAGGAAATTGAGGAGAGGTGGGAGGTGATGTGAGTGAGGCACGCAGCGCCCATGGATGGTTTGGAAGACCATGAGAAGGGGTTTTTTAATATACAAAGTTTATTTTTTCATGTTAATATTGCCATTCATTTTGTATGTTTAGTCAGATAATCTCAATATACAGGAAACATTGATTATCAATTTATGAAGTCAATAATACCTCTCCAGCATTTATTAATAATGTACATGTAGCGTATTTTGTTGCTGGAATAAATTAATTAGTAAGCATCTGTTTCCCAGACAAGTTGAGGTACACAAGGTTTTGGTCAATCACTATATTTCAATTTAAAAAGAACAATTAGTGGTAATAGTTGGTTGAATTCTTTTTTAGAAATTTTGTTTTATTTTGGTAAGAACATGCAGTATGAAATTTACCCTCTTACACTTTTTTCTTTATTTTTTCTTATTTAAAAAATTTTGATTGTTGTTCAATTACAGTTGCCCCAATTTTCCCCCCATCACTCTCCCCTGACCCCCTCCCCACTCCCAAAGTCAGTCCCCACCCTGTTGTCCATGTCCATGGGTCCTTTTCACTTGTTCCTTGCTTAGACCCTTTCCCTTCTTTCCCGTCATCTTCCTCCCCCAACCCTCTTATACTTTTAAGTGTACAATATTTAATTGTTGATTGTAGGTACAGTGTTACACAGTAGATCTCTGGAGGTTATTCATGTTGCTTAATTAAAATTTTGAGCCTACTGATTAATAAATTCCCATTCCCTCTTGCCTAAATCCCTGGCAACCCCCATTCCATTCCTATGAATTTGCCTACTTTAGATTCCTCCTATAAGTGGGATCATACAGCATTTGTCTTTCAGTGACTGACTTATCTCTCTTAGCATCATGTCCTCAAGGTTCGTGTTATTGCATATTGCAGAATTGCCTTCATTCTTCAGGTTCAGTTGTATTCCATTTATGTCTATACCACATTTTCTTCATCCATTCATCTGTCGATGAGCATTCTTCCACATGTGAAGGATTTTTTATGTTTATCCCAAGTGCAGTGGGAAGTGACTGAAGGGTTTTAAGAAGATGGAGGTGATAATGATCTAACATTATTTTAAGATGGTCACCCTGTTGGCTCAGATGAGATGATATGGGAAGGAAACAGGAGGCTGAGGGTCAACTTACTCTACTTCAGGAGAAGATAGCACCTTGGGTTGCAGAGATGGCAAAGGGACTGAGAGGAAAAGGCAGATTGGAGAGGTTTGGGGATTAAATTGACAGGATTTGGTGGGAAGGGGTTGACAGGGGGGCTGGGGCAGTAAGACACGATTTGAGACACTAGGGGTCATCTCTGCCTCTACACCAACCTGGCTGCCTGGTGACTTTCCTTGGGTCATAGGCGAGGGTCATCCTTCTCTGAGCAGCTGCCAGACCTCTTGTCCCAGCAAACCTGCTTCACTGGAGCAAGGTCAAAGAGAAGCCTTTTCATTCTAGAAAAATCAATGAAACTCATAAACCAGAAGAAAAAATATTAACCCTGCCTCCCTTCCTTTCCACACATCTGTCCTTACAGAAAAGTGCTTGTGGTACTTCCCGATAATTAAATCATATGGTTGAGAGGAAACGCAAGATCATTTCATTCTCCAGAGTCTGGTCTCCCTGGAAGATGCTTTGCAGCTTCCCACAGGAGTGAGGTTTATGCAGACTGCTCAAGCCGTATGTGTCTGTTGTGGTGGTGACCTTGACCTAGACTCAGGACTTCCTGTTAGGAACTTCCAGAGCCCCACCCCCCACCCCCCACACGTTGTAGCACATATCAGTCTGTACGTAAATAATTAATTGTGTAAGCAGTTATTTAGTGTCCCATTAGGGCGGGAGACGCGCCTGGCTTGTTCAGCCTGCTTTCAGATTTCAAACTTGTTTAACGGCACAAACTGAACTTACCCCTATGAGCTCCCCCAGGCATCTGGCCAGGCCCTGGATCACCCCATCTGCTCATGAAGGGTACCCCAAACCACAACCAGCATCCCTTCGCCCACTGCCTCAAAGGAAATGCTATCTCAAATCACAAGCTACGTGACTTTGCTTGTTCGCTGACCTCTCTACTTCTCTGTTTCCTCTTTCCTAGAATGAGGACAGTGCTACCCCACCACAGCATACTAGTCAAGACCCTACAGTCAGAGTGACTTGGGTTCAAATTCCAGCTCTGCCACTTCTTTGCTGTGTGACCTTGGGCAGGTCACTGAACCTCTATGAGTCTGTTCCCACCTCTGTAAATTGAGAATCATAAGAGTGTCTTCTAGGGCTGCTGTGAAAATTAGATAAGATAATATATTTTTTAAATAGCCCCAAACATGACATTCATTAGCTAATCAATAACTGTTAACTGTTACCATGATTACAACCGGCTTACCTTCTCACATAATTGTTGCAAGGAAAGCACTTTAGTTCACCAAATGAATGTTTGAATGACAGCATCGTTAACAACAGGGACAACAATGACTAACGCTAGTTGAGCGTTTACTGTGTGCCAGACCTGTTCTCCGTGGTTTACTCACTTAACACAGCAACTTGAGAAGTGCTGCTGATAACATCCCATTGTAATATAAGGAAATTGGAATAACGCAATAAATATTACATAATAATACCACCAACAAATGTTCACTAGCATCTACTGCCTGCCAGGTACTCTGCTCAGCCCTAGAAATACCAACATTCTTTCCTTCTAGAAATTCACAGACCAGCAGAAAAGATAGATAAACACATAACTATCTTAAACTGCTATATTTGCAGTATGAAGAAAATTGTATGCAAATACTGAGTTAATAAGCAATTTTTTTCTTAGACAGTGAGAGAGAAGATTAAATCGAAGGTGTAGGAAAGAAGAATGTTAACTTGAATGCATCCAAGAAATGAGAAATACTAGTATTAACAATTAGAAACAGCTCCTTACCCAATCTGCCTACCCAGATGAGAAAGAACATGCCTAGAGGGGAAAGGGAACAGGGCCAGTTAGGTCCAGTGAAGGATCTTAAGAGGGCTCTGTTGTTTTATGCATGAATGTGGGATGATCCTTCTAAGTACAGAGTGGTGACCTCCTGTTGGTAACAGTGGCTTCTGTGATTTTTATGAAGTAGAAAAGCAATTTCATTAGAAGCTAATGATTTCATTCATTCATTCAACAAATATTTGTTGAGTGCAGGATTATAATCTAGGAAGTGTCTGCACCACCATAACATGTATATCCTGGTAAGAAAGATGGACCATAAGCAAATAACCAAATAAATATTTAGTGTAGTTAGTGGTGATAAGCGCTCATAGAGGCAAATAAAGCAGAATAAGGAGGGAGAGATGAGTCCTGGAATGGAGAACAGAATCATCATTTTATATAGGATGGTGCGTATTCACTTACGAAGGCTGTGATAACATAACACCCCAGACTGGGGAGCTTACGCAGCAATAATGTATTATATTTTCTCACAGTTCTGGAGGTGGAAAGCCCAAGATCAAGGAGTCAGCATGGTGTGGTTCTCCTGAGATTGCACTGCTTGGGTCGCCAGGGGCCAGCTAGTGCTGCCTCTGCCAAGGGTCACCCCTCTGCGTTCAACCCCAGGTGTCCCCTCTTCTTATAAGTCCGGGTTAGTGCTCACTCCACCAACTGCATTTTAATGCCATCACCTCTTGAAAGACCCCATCTCCAAATACAATAACATTCTGAGGTCCTGGGGGTTAGGGCTTCAACATATACATAAAGTGTGGGGAGCACACTCCCACCCATAGCAGGTGATTAAGGGAAGTTTACTCATATTGGACCAGAAACTGAAGGAAGTGAGGAGCCACGTGGGTATTTGGGAGAACATCCTGGCAGAGTAGCAGGAAGAGCAGAGTGGAACTTGGCTTGGTGAATTTGAAAAACAGGAGATAAAAGTGACAGATAATGGGGGGCAGGAGGTGAGTCTTGCATTCCATGGTCGAAATGTGAGCTTGACTCTTGGTGTGATGGAAAAGTTTTGGAGAGTTTTGAACAGAGGAATGATCTAGATTATATCTCCCTGGTTTTCAAAGCGCACTCTGGCTGTAGTGCTGAGAGCTGACTTCCGGAAGGCAAAGGAGCGGGAATTGGTCAAGCTAGTGCAACCACCTGGGTGAGGAAGGAGCGTGGCCTGAGCCCAGCTGGTGCTCAGGAGGTGGCAAGAAGCAACTTGAAGTACACGGGCTGTGAGGAGAGCTGATCGGACTTGTTGATAAGTTGGGTGTGGGTGGGTCAAGGAGACTTTGGCTGGAACCTCCAGAAGGATGGAACCCCAGGTCTAGAGGCGGGTAAGACTGCAGGTGGCTGGTGTGAACGGGGAATACTGGGAGCCCATCTGGACACACTTAGTATGAAAAGCCAACAAGATACCCAAGCAGAGCTGCTGAAGAGGGAGTTGGATGTAGAAATTTGAGAACCATCAACATACAAACAAAGACATTTAAGCCCGTGAGACTAGGTGGAGGGAGTGAACATAGGTAGAGAAGAGAAAATGGCTGAGGAACTGCTCCTTGTGTCACTGCAGTTTTGAAAGCAGAGGTCTTCAGCCTGGCTTGCCAATAGAATTCAGGGGGGCCATGAACTCAGAGGAGAAAAATAAAATATGTCTTCATTTTCACTAACTCCTAACTGAAATTTGATATGTTCCTTAATTATGAATGAGGGAGTAAACCACAGTGGTGTTAGCGTAACTGTGACCATGTCACTGATAGAAATCACAGCATTTCTAAATATCATTTACATGTATCACTGATTCAAAATGATGAGATCTTAAGACCGGCTACTGGATTTTCTTTTTAATGGTTTAATAAAGAAGCTCATATATTATCATTTCACACATTTGTATTATTAAATGTTTTTATAGTTGTTTTTAATGTAATTAGTTTCTTTGATGCAGTATCTATTTTTAAAAGCATTATTCTGAGACGGTATCATAAGCATCACCTGCCATTCGAAGAAAAGGTTAAGGTTGAAGGGTTGAAAGATGAACAGAGGAAGTGAAGATGACTAGGTCTGATTCTGCAAACCTAGTCCCTCTCCCAGCTCCACCCTGTCTCCCTAATGACGTGTCCCATTTGCCTGGCCATCTGCTCAGTGCAACCTGGATTCTAAAATGAGCAAGCCAGAGCCTCTTCTCAAGCCCTGTTGTTCAGGAGCAGGGAACCTGCCCAAACAGACATTATAGTCATCAGATATTCTTACAGCCTACAAAGGATACGCAGCCATTCTATACAAGTTCCCAGGACATCCCTGTATAGCATTCAAGTGCAGGTTTTTACTGCTGGGAAGCAGAGAATTGCCACTGCCATTGTATTCTTTTGTGGCTTTCTTTCTTTGAGACACATCGGCTCAGAGAGAGGATCTCTTTAGAGAGCATGTTCCCGTCTGCGTTGATTCCATCACAGAAGGAATTCATCCCTCAAAGAAGGATCCATGGCTCACAAGGCCACTCATGGACAATAGTTCCTTTCTCCTGGTGACAACTTCTTTTTCCTCCTTGCCCACTTAAGTCCCTCCCTGGCCCAGATTGGAGCCGGGGGAGGGGGAGAGGACCAACATTGTGAGCTATTTTGATTGTTCTTTTGCAGATTTTCTGTCCAAAGCCTCGTGAGTGCCATTTACCCACTGCACCTCTGAAAATAGAAGCTCCAGATCTGTGCTGGGAGCCTGTAGCCTGAGGCCTTCTATCTCACTGACTCCGGTTTGGGGATGTAACAAATGGCTGAACACTATCTTGGCTCACACCCACTGTTAAAGCAGCACTCAGTGGGGAAGGACATCTCAGAGCAGCAGCTGTCACCCAAAAGAAAACCAGGAGAGTCAGAAAGCATCATCCTATCCTGTATTGCTAGGGGAAGTCTTCATATCCCATTTTCATAGTTTGTAAAATAAAAAGACAACCCACAGAATGGGAGAACATATTCACTTATAAGGAATTAATATCCAAAATTTATTTACAACAGTATGAAACTCAACACCAAAAAAGCAAACAATCCAATTAAAAAATGAGCAAAGGACCTGAACAGGCACTTACATAAAGAGGACATACAGTGGCCAATAAACATATGAAAAGATGCTCAGCGGTCACTAATCATCAGAGAAATGCAAATTAAAACCACAATGAGATGCCATCTCACACCTGTCAGAAAGGCTGTCATCAGTAAATCAACAAACAAATAAGTGCTGGGAATGCAAACTGGTGCAGACACTGTGGAAACCAGCATGGAGACACCTCAAAAAATTGAAAGTGGATCTGCCTTTTGACCCAGCGATCCACTTCTGGAAATATATCCGAAGAACCCAAAACACTAATTTGAAGGAACATTAGCACCCCTACGTTCATTGCAGCGTTACTTACAATCACCAGGATACGGAAGCAGCCCAAGTGTCTGTCAGTAGATGAGTGGATAAAACAACTATGGGACATGTACATAGTGGAATACAACTTGGCCATAAAAAAAGATTTTACCCTTTGTGACTGTACGGATGGACCTGGAAAACATTATGCTAAGGGAAATAAACAAATCAGAGGAAGACAAATACCATATGATTTCACTTATATGTGGAATCCAATGAACAAAGTGAACGAATAAGGAAACAGGGAACAGACTCATAGAAGGAGAACAGATGACAGCTAGTGTGCGGGGGAGGAGTGAGGGGGTGGAAGGATTGAGCAAAAAGGAAAAGGGATTCATGGACAAGGACAACAATGCGGTGACTGCTGGGGTACAGTATAAGGGGATTAGGTGGTAATGGGAAAAATACAATAAAGATTACATTAAAAAAAAAAAGAAACATGGAAAAGAGTTTACTGCAAATAATACACCTATGAATGGATGGGCATTAAGAGACCTTCTGGACCAGCTGTATGTTTTTCCCCTTGAGTAAAATGGGAGAAATGATGCCTGTTAAATGAAAGGATGCACATGTGTGGGGTGGGAATCTTGCTATGATTTAATAAAGAGAGGATTATCTCTTCTTAGAAAAATTACCTTGATAAGAGTTTTAGACTTAAAGAGCAAGTGTGAAAGGTATGAGCCTACAGTACTCAGGTGACTGAAGACTTGATTAAACTGTTTGGCCTAAAAATGGACAAAAAATAGATACATCCTGTAATCAATTATGGAAATTTTATTTTAGTAACAGAGGAGGGGGAAAGGCCTCTCTAATCATTCATGCATTCAACAACTATTAAGTGCCAGGCACTGTTCTAGACACAGGGATACACATTTTTATCTTCTAAATGGCTTTCCATGAATATAAGTGGGTGTTGGAACATTTGAAGAAATGTTTACAAGCATAAGGCATCAAGAACACTGATGAATTCTTATAATTTGGTGACTGAGAGTGAAGGCTTTGCCATCTGCTAGATCTTCTCAGGTTCAAATCCCAGGCCTTCCACTTACCAGTCATGTTATCTTGGCCAAGTTACTTTTTTTCTGGGCCTCTGTCACCCACAGATCTGTCATAAGAACCAGATGAGATAATGATGTAAAACATTTTAAGAAGGTTCCTTAAAGCAAGGTTCCTGCTTATAATATGTACTTCCCAATGATAGCTCTTGTTACATTTATATCAACCATTTTGTTATATTTGTTCCCAAAGAACCCAACCTGCAAAAATACACTTTCATAATAAGCTGGTGTTATTAATAAAGTTCAAGCATTGACAAATGGTCTTTTCTCTGTTTCTCTGGAATAAGAGATGGCACTATGTCTCTTTTCAAGCAGCCATGCATGTTCCAAGACAGTTGGAGTTGTCACAACTGGGGGTGGGGGTGCCAGCAACATCTACAGAGTAGAGGCCAGTAGATCTGCTCTGTACATGCCAGACCCCACACCGAAGAACTGTTTGGCCAGAAATGTCCACAGTGTGGAATCTGAGGAACCCTGCTCTGGAAGGAGTCAGCATGGGCTCATCTATGACCGTCTCGTTCATGCACATATGCTTTAAGTAAATATTTGCTGAAGCCACACTATGTGTCAAATACTCTGCTAAGTACTAGAAATGCAGTGATGACCAAGACAGGGGACACAATCCCCTTCCTCATGGAGAATGCATTTTAGCTGAAAAGATAAAGAAATGCACAAATAATTACTTAACAATTACACTGCAGGCTACCAAACAGCACACAGTGACCTGAGAGCATGATTGCAGAAACTGTCCTTGTATGGGAGCTAGGGAAGAATGCTGCTTGCAAATGGCATTTAGGCTGACACCTGAAAGGCCTGGCGGGATTTAACATGTGGCCTTGGGATTCCAGTCACTGGGTGTTGGGCCACTAGCTCAGCAGTCCCTGAGCATTGCTGTTTGTGAAATCAGAGAGAGACTGAAGAGTATGGCAGTTAAGAACATGCACTGCAGCCAAATTGCCTCAGTTTGTGACCACCCTAGGTGACTATTCTGCCAGTTTTCTCATCTGTAAAATGGGGATGAAAATAGTGCCTGCCTCATTGGTTCATGGTGAAGAGCAAATCAGCTAAATGACATAATGAAATAATGAAAACACTCATACTGTAAACACCTGCTAAAAATTAGCCATTATTGGAGTTAACATTGTTGTTTGTGATGAAGCAAGTCTTTTCCACTGGAATTGTCCCACATAGCTGGGAAATGGTGAAAAAACACATGGCAAAAGTGAGCTGATCAGTGCAATCCATCTTCTTACATTTTCTGCACAATCCTATCTTTTTGAAGTGAACTTGGTCATATTTCTTTGAAAGTGACAGCGCTGGAGACTGAGAGTTGGATCTATATTTTTAGGAAAGAGGGAACTGCCGTGGGGCAGAGTGTCAACCAGACAAAGATGCAAAATCTATTTGTTCTCATAGAGTAGGATTTGTGGACTCACCTCCAGAGTCTTAATTCTTTAAATCCTCAGTGAACTCACCCAAATCCTCCCTTCTATGGTGGATTTTTATGGAGCTCCAATTTCATTAAAAAAAAAAAAAAAAATGCCGCTAAATGTGTTATTCTTACAGCTTGCATGAAAATACCTTTGGGGGGATTTTGTGTTTTTAGAAAAACATCTTGATAATAAGCTTTAAGTGTGGAAAAATATAAAAAAAAACAAAACAGAGAGTCAGATGACCAGGCCTAGACCGCAGTAATTTGGGGCTGGGAGAAGTAAGCCACAGAAGAAAAGGAGAAAAAGGCACAGAAGAAACTTTCCACAAAGGGGCCAGGCATGGTCAGCTTTTTAAAAAATATAGCAGAGGTAGGGATAGCCGAAGAATATTTTTAGGTCACATGTGCCTAAAAATCAGCTTTCAAATTGTGTGCTAGATAGGCGTCATCCATCATCTCAAACTTTCCTATAAGGCTGTTACACCCAAATAAATGTCTTGTGAATTTTGAGCTCAGAAAATCCGGGGAAAAACTTAGGGCATCCACATCTGCATTGGCCTCCTGGATAGAAACTGTGGTAAGAGTAACAGAAAATTAAAACCAAAGGTAACTGTAAGAATTTAAGACCCTGGAATCTGCAGAAATCTTGGAGCAGAGACCAAATTTTCCAGCTGAGTATGGGGAGCTTGAATCAATTTTCAGAAAACAGGGCAGGGTGTTCTCAGCCAACTTATGAATGATGTGAGCCTCCCCTTTACAGTATTTCATGTGGCAATACATGGATCATAGCAGGAACTACATTTCTAGATCATTCTTTATGGTTGTTGGAGGTAGCTTCTATGTAAAAGACAATGTATTCATTAGGCTCTCAAACAAACCAAAATGTAGAAATCTCAACCTAAAATCTTGTACTGACTTAAAGGTCACTTTCTTTTGTAGATTAAAAAGGTGTATTTTATGGCCCTGGCTGGTGGCACAGTGGATAAAGTGCTGGCCTGCAAACCTAAAAGGTTGCTGGTTCAATTTCCCAGCCGGGGCACATAACCAGGTTGCAAGCCAGGTCTCCAGCCAGGTCTGTAGCTGGAGGCAGGTGAAAGGAAACCATACATTGATGGTTTCGCTCCTTCTCTGCCTCTCTCCCTGCCCCTCTCTGAAAAATAATAAATTAAAAAAAAAATTTTAAGTATATTTTAACTTTTACTTGCCTCTCCTGCGATACTGGGATGATCTCTGTCTTGTTTGGGGGTACACTAAAGTGAGTTTTAAAGGACATCCCCTGGAGATATCTTTTGTTAGCTGATCTCCCTATAACCTGCCTCTTTCTGAAGTAAGAAGGGCAGAAATAAGAAAATGCTAATTAAAAATTTAAGTCTTTTGAGTGCAACTCTGCACATGGAATGACTGCCAGGGCACCACATGTATGGAATTGGGAAGTACAAATAGGCTTTAGCAAGAAGTCAAATCCACAAATACAGAACCTGTAAGTTGAGAATGAATTGAAAAAATATATTAAAACACACATACACTATACATGTATACTTATATGTATAATGTATAGGTATGTGTATAAGTACGTTTATCCATATATAGATATAGAAAAGACTAACTGTTTAAATCAAAGTTTCTTGTCCTATGTTAGTAACCATTATAATAATGTTTTAGCTTACTCTGAATCCTTCTGCTAAGAATGTACAGAATTCTGACAGGAAATAGAATACTCACTGAGCCAAATCTACACATGGCCTATGTCATTGGATTGTCCTCAAAAGCTACTAGTGAGCACAGTTATTATCCTTATTTTCTGGATGAGGTAACTGAGGCAAAGAGAACCTAAGTAACTTGTTCAAAGTCCAAGATTAGGAGCCAAACATTCAGACTGTGCTTCTGATGCCTGTAGGTCACCCTGCTGCTCAGTTTTCCTGCTGTGTGGCTTTATGTAAGCCACTTTCCCTAGGCATGGGTTAAGCAGGAGCATGGTCAGGGTCAGATTTCTCAACCTTACTACCACTGGCATTTGCGGCTGGATTATGCTTTGTAGTGAAGGCTGTCCTGTGTACTCTCGGATGCTTAGCAGACTCCAGCCTCCACCCACCATGCCTGTAGTAATCGCCTCCCATTTTGATAACCATAAATGCCTCCAGACACAGCCAAATGTCCCTTGTGGAGACAAAATCTCTCCTCGTTGAGAACCACTGAGAATTAATCCCCTCTGGACTGGGCCAAACTTAAAATAGTCTAGGATTTCTTTCATTCTTTGTTTAGCTTCAGTTTAGGCTATTGCTTTACATTCAGGAAGCTGTTTAGGCAGGCGAGAGTTCAGATGCAATGTGCAAGCTAACCAGTCTTATAAATTAGCACAAACATATGTCAGTGGTAATTAATTAACTACCTCCGTTGCATCACTAATCGCACTGGCTGAGGACAATTTTGCCATTCAAAGTGCACCGCCACCCATTTCTCATTTTCACATCGCATGAGGTATAAGAGTAAACAGTTTGCTTAAGGGTTTAAACAAAAGCTGTTGCTTTTTCACTTTGAAGGGAATGAGGAACCTCCAAAAATAGAAATCGTGTCTTCTCACTCTCCATTCCTGTCACATTCCACAAGATCGTCCCAAGGAGCCAATTTAGATGCAGGGGACAAAAGGACTGGTCCTCAGTTCTAGCTTATCTTGTTCCCTCTGTGTGGTCAGGACTGTGAGTTTGCCTCTTAGCTTCAGGTTTTCCCATCATGTTATGGAGGAGCTCTCTGGCCCCATAATTCTATGCAGCCCCATACTTCTACATGGTACATAGATGCTATTTTCATATTATTTGACATTATCCTCCACTTAAATCAGGCTTTTGGGCACTAACTGAAGTCACACACACACACAAATCGAGAAATATCTGCTTCTGTATTGCAGCTTTACCTGGGCTACTGATTTGCTATCTTAGCTTCAGTTTCATCATCTATAAAATAGGAAGAGTTACACTTATCTCATGGATGTCCATAAAAATCAAACTATCGACTCAGCACCTAGACAATGTCTGGTGGGTACTAGTTGCTCACTCCTCCCAAAGTGATTGGTCAAAAGGCAGATAAATAACTTTGGACTTCTCCCTTAGCTTCTTGCTGTCACTATTGAAGAGCAGTGCTGATGTCCATCAGATGGTCAAATACATATTCAAAGAAAGAGAGAGAGCATCTTCCCCTGAGTAATGAACATCTGATTGAATAATTGCTTTGGGAAGCACAGCTCCTAAAGGCTGAGTCTGTGCTGGCTTTAAACAGGAGCAAGTGACCTCCTGACATGAGCTCAGTCTGCAAAGCTTCATTGCACACACACTTCACATGCAAATGTAGTGGCTAGAAAATTAAAATCCGTGGAGTCTCCAAACTCCTGAAGAATCAGAAGAGCAGGAGCAATATTCCATAAGGTTAAGTTTAAGGAGTTTAGCATGACAGTAAAATCTCCAGCATCTTGATAATGTTTAATAGTCAGTTCACCTCCTGTGTTAATTTGCTATTGCTAGGTTATGCTGTGTAACAGGCATCCCCCAAATCTCAGTGGCTTGTAACAGCTTAGATTTATTTCACCATCTCCTTATACAGTGGTAGTCACAAGTTAGCTACAGCTGTACTTCACATGTCCTCTCATTCCTAGATACAGGCTGCAGGAACATCTATAAAAGTCCCATGACATTCATGGAGCAGAGGAAAAGAGAAAGAAAGCTGAGAGAAACATGTAATCCTAAAACTTCTGTATGGACATGGTTTGCATTATATCTAATCCTATGCTACTGGCCAAAGCAAGTCACATGGATAAACCTAACATCAGCAGGTCAGGAAAGTATTTTTCTCTTATTGGAAGAGCTGGAGAATAATTGAGAACATGCCTCCAGTGGGGATGAATCATGCTCTAAGCTTTCCCAGACATTTTCTGATTTCAAAGTAATCTTCAATTTTTTGAAGGTGGACCAAGTCCAAGGCATCTTAGACACACACACTATGGGGATGCCAAAGTTCAGAGTTTCTCTTGAAGTTTCTTAGGGTCTGTGGACTCCAGCTAGGGTTTGTCTAACATATTTCCAACAGATACTCATAAATACTTAAATACATTTTGTTAGAACAGGGATCCATTTACAGGAACACTAATTTATGGCAAAATAATCCTTTGAGGAATCTTTGTGGCTTTTAAGTACTTGCAGCTGAGAAATATCACAATTCCTTCCTAAAATTGCCCTGGCTATGACAGACATCCCATTAAGAAAACATGGAAAGACATATACAGAAAAATGGGATATGTATGCAGCTTGTGAGGAATGGACCCCTAAGTAATGTAGACATGCCATCATCAGATGATAAAACAGAGTGGTGGGCAGCCAAGTTTAAGGAAAATCAGTCCCATTGGTTTCTGAGGACTCTTCCACACCTAAGATATTATAGTTCTAAATTAAGAAGCCACCTTTATCCAGACCTCAAACCAATTGCAACACCATTTTTAAAGTATGACCCTTTCCTTCACACCACTCACCCTCTCCACAGCCAACTTAGAATGCTCCCAAGTGGTCCTTCATTACCGCTTCTTTGTAAATCTAGGACCCTTTTGTTTTCACCAACCCCATCACCCATCCTCTTTGTCTTTGGATTTCTCACTCTTTCACAACTTTTTACCTTAGGAAAACTTCTCTGCCCTTGGATGTCTAAGTAACATTGCAGCAGCAGTGTGATTGCTCACATTGAGCATGTACTCCCATTAAAGAAAAATAAATCACCCAACTTCTTTGTTATCACCAATAATTATCATGTTGGCTCTTTATTGAGTTCCCTATAATGTTCTAGGCATGGTGTTCCATAATTTTCACTTACGGTATCCACTCCTGAGAACAGGAGAAAACTTATGAGTACCCTAGTTGGAAACATGAAACACTGGAGGCTCAGAAGTGCCCAGGGACTTGCCCAAGGTCATAGATGCTAATAACTAGAGAGCAGGAACTCAAACTCAGTTTTGCCTGACCTCAATATCCTGTGCTCCTCAACATCATGCTTCCTTTCACCTTAATACTTGATGAAATAAGTAGAATGAAGGGCACACCATGCCGGGCCTGAACAATGCCCATTAAGTGGAGCTCGCACCTACCATGTTCTTCCTGCACACTTCAATTCACTCAACAGACTAAAGAATGGAACAGAAGACACTTATTCCCACCCGGACAATAAATCATTGGCTTTCTATCTGTCACCAGCTTGCTTTTCCAAAGATTTGTTTTAGTCAGTTTAATGAATTTTGGGATCACCTAGAAATTGCTCAGAATTAACCTGTAGCTGACATTAATGGATCCGCAACATGAGTTTCAAGCTTTCTCCAACCAGTCCAACTCATCCTTTTTCGTAGCGGCCAGCTGCCCGACACCAGGCTATTCATTTGCGTCGACGGTGATCTGCTAGTTCCTGCGGTGGCCGTGAGCAGGCACCAGAGGGGCCTGATGGGGACCTGGGGTACCGACTGCTGCCTCCACCCTGCCTGCAGGGGCAGGAGACAGGAATCCTAATAAAGCCCATTACAACCTGGCACACTGTCCTCTGTTCTTTCAGATGCCTTCAGCAAGCTTTAGGCTTCTTTGTAGAATCTGCTCTATATCTTAGCCATGTATGAGTCCTCTTAGGTCTAATTCCAGTTATCTCCCCAGTCAAACCAGTTCCCTCCACCTCCATCATGGTCAGCCTATCCAAGCTGCCCTCACTTCATGCCTGAATAGGTGCAGAAAGCATCCTCCTGGGTGCTCCCTGCTTCCACTCCCACCCTCCCATAACCCATTCTCTACAGAGCAGCTGGAGCATTCATTTTAAATCAGATCATGCCCCAGTTCACTCTGCTTCAACATTCTCAGTGCACTTGGGGAAAAAATCCCACAAGGACCTTCATGGCCTGGCTCTGCCTCCCTCCCGGCCTTCTCCCAGCTTACACTTGGCACTTGGCTCTTTGTCTCTTCCACATTCCACCCTCATGTCACGGCCTGTTTTGCTGTGGACTCTATACACAACATCTATGACTGAGCTTGGCAAATAGCAAGTACTTAGTGTGTTGACCTTATTCATGTATGATATTTTCAAAGTCCTGGTAACTTGGAAAATGGAGAGGTGGAGGGCTGCTCATCACTGCAGAGTGGTTTTACAACAAAGTTTCATCCATGGGGAATCCTATACGTAGCTCATTGCCACCTCCCTTCAGGCTCTGGTGCCCAAATTCCAATTTATCTGTCAGTTGACTCTCTAGACCAGGAATCAACACACATTCTCCTTCCAAGGGCCAGGTAGTAAACAATAGCAGACCAGTCAGTTTCTGTCACAATTACCCAATTCTGCCGTTGCAGTAAAAAACAGTCATGGAGATTAGGTAAAGGGATAGCTGTAGCGTGTGCTGGTAAAACTGTATTTACCTGCAGCAGGCTGGATCTGGCCTGCTGGCTGTAGTTTGCAAAGCCTAGCTTTGGATTCTAAGCTACTTGAGTACACTTGACACATGGATGGTCAGCACTCACTAAGGGCCCATCGGGGAAGGTCCAGTATGGTGGAGACAAGAACTTACCCAAGAAAGCTGGCTCCATAGCCTCCCATTTCTGGACCAGCCTTTCACATCGTGGAGTCTTGGAATTAAGCCTCTGTTCCATTGTGAAACTGTTGTCAGTCTCTCCTTTTATAAAATGGGATTAAATAATCTCATAGGGGTATTTTAAAAATCAAAGGAGATAACCTAAGTGATTGCAGATGAAGCGAGATCACCCAACACATGCACACACGCATGTGCTCACACACTTGCACATGCGTGCATGCAGGTACACACTCAGCAAAAATGGTTTTGATGGTCACTGTTCAGTTATCAACCTGGCTTTTTGTCCTATGTGATGTTCACACCCTAGAGGCACAGCTAAAGTGCTCAGGACAATAGAAGACATTTCTTTTGTGATATTTTAAGGGGAAGAGAAGAAAGATGAGACAAATGGCAAGCAGAGAAGATTTGGTGCAGGGAACATAGGTATTAGAAGGAAATTTTCATGTGGTATGTGGTGTATGATATAAAACCTCTCCTTTATCCATGCATTCCAATAAAATCTCCTCTTCTTATTACTGCATTGGGGAGTTCAAGGCAGTTGTTTTCGGGAGGGGCTCATGTGCTGAAGAGCTGACTCCCACCTGTTTTAGCTATGATCTGAGAGCAAGGATTCCCTTGCCTGGCACACACTAGGTTCAGTACATGCTCGTTAGTTCCATTCTCATTCCACCTTCATCATCTCATCTTTAGAAAAACAGTCTTGGTAATTCAGACTCGGTGCCAAAAATCATCAAGTCTCAAGTACTGGATGTTTGTGGAAGGGAGAAAATAATTCAAATGAGGCTTGCTCCATAGAGATCCCTTAAGGATACACAAGAATGGCTTGCAATTAACATATTCATTCTTAATATATAAATGGATCTTTCAAAAGTGCTGAAGTGTGCTTCAAAGCAATTTGATTGTCGGTAGTTTAAGCATTCTCTTTGCAACCTTTCCCCCACTACTGTTCACACTACTGATGAGGAAGTATTCCCAGGAGAGGGGAAACTGGAGAGCAGCCCTTGCCTGAATTACCCCAGACAGCAAAGGAATCCTTGTCCTAGCACTCTCCGGGAGAGAGAACTCACTGGACTGAATTCTGACATTTTCCCATATGTTCGTTGTACGATATTGAATAAAGCCCTCTTTTTCTCTGTGATTCAGTATCTTAGCAAATTGAAACATACCAGAAGTGATCTACACATCTTCCTGGCATTTTCTCACATCCAAACTGTGATTCAAACCCCAGGGCGAAGGTACTCTAGAAAATTATTATTCTTGTTGTTTGTCCGCCTCTAATCCTGGGGATATGTGCAGGCACACACATACACACACACACACACACACACACACACACACACACACACAATTTCTTTTTTTAGTATCACATCTAAAAATCTGCTGCTAAATATAAGATCACGAAGATTTACCCCTATGTTTTCTTCCAAGTGTTATTGTTTTAGCTCTTACATTTAGGTCTTTGTTCCATTTGAAGTTAATTTTTATCTAAGGCATCCACCTTCATTATTTTGCATGTGGAAATCCAGTTGTCCCACCACCAGCTGGTCAAGTGACTATTCTTTCCTGACTGAATGGGCTTGGCACTCTTGTCAAAAATCAATTGGTTGTAGGTGTATTGGCTTATTTCTGGACTCTCAATTCTATTCCATTAGTATGTATGGCTACCCTTATGCTAGTGCCACTCTGTTTTACTGGCCATGGTTTTTTAGGAAATTTTGAAAAAAGAAGCATAAGTTCGCCAATATTGTTTATTGTTTTTAAGATTTTATTTCATTATTTTTAGAAAGAGGGGAAGGGAAAGAGGCAGAGAGGGCGAGAGACATCAGTGTATGGTTGCATTTCACCTGCCTCCAGCCACAGACCTGACTGGAGACTTGGTTTGCAACCTGATTATGTGCCCTGGCTGGGAATCGAACCTGCGACCTTTGGGTTTGCAGGCTGGCGCCTTATCCACTGTGCTACCAGCCAGGGCCAGCCAATATTGTTTTAACTTTTCATATGCATTTTGCAATTTCATACGAATTTAAGGAATGGCTTTTCAATTTCTGCAAAAAATAATAAATAAATAAAGTCATTGAAATTGTGATAGGCCATTGAACCTGTAAGATCACTTTCTGTATATTGACATCTCAACAATAGTAGGTCTCCAATCCATGAATACAAATTTTTTTTTTCATTTATGTAGGTCTTTTTAAAATTTTCTGAGCAACATTTTAGTTTTCAGTGTGCAAGTCTTTTACCTCCCTGGTTAAATTTATTATTTTAGACTTACAAATGGCATTTCTTTCCTTAAAAACAAAATCCTACCTGAGGATATGTTTATTGATTCTAGAGAGAGATGAAGGGAGAGAAAAACACTAATGTGAAAGAGAAGTATCAATTGGTTGCCTGCCATACACACCCCAACTGGGGATCAAGTTGCAACCTAGGTATGTGCCCTGACCAAGCATCAGACCGGCAATTCTTTGGTGTATGAGACAACACTCCAACCAATTCAGTCAGCTGACCAGAGCTAGGAATGCTTTCTATTTTTTCCTCTGGGTTGTCATTGCAGGTGTATAGATACAGCCTGCGTTCATTGTGTCCCCTGCAACTTTGCTGAATTTGTTGATTGGCTCTAGTATCTTTCTTGGAGATTCTTTGGGGGCTTCTATATATAAGAACATGTCATTTGTGAGCAGAGATAATTTTCTTTTTTTCCAGTTTGAATGACTTTCCTCCTGTATTGTCTCATTGCTCTGACTAGAACTTCTAGTACAATGTCTAGTACAGTGGTGAAAACAGTTAATCTTGTCTTGTCCCTAGTCTTGGGAGGAAAGTTTTCAGGGTGTCACCACTGGTATGATGTTAGGTGTGGGCTTTTCATAAATGCCCTCTGTTGTATGAAGGAAGTTCCCTTCTATTCCTTGTTGGCTAAGTTTTTTATATCATGAAAGGATGTTGGATTTTATCACATGTCTTTCCTTTATCATTTAAGATGATTATATGTTTTTCTTCATTTTGTTAATATGATGTATATACACTGATAGATTTTCTTACATTGAACCACCCTTGAATTCCTTGCATAAAATCCCACTTGGTTGTGATGTATAATCCTTTTAATGGGTTGTTGGTTCTATTTGCTAGCATCTGTTGCTTTAAATTAGTACGTTGAATGAAAGTCAAATCCTCAAAAGCTCCATTATAACCATATTGTAGTGGACAGCAGCCTTCTGTTGCCTGCCTTGGTATAACTAACTTATCTTCTAGTAATGCACTAGATTTTTACTTTAATGAGATGTTCACTTTATAGAGGGAAGATGTACAGAAGGTCAGCTTAAATTGCTGATCTTTTAAATCCTTAAACATGTGCTGGTGTGTGTGTTTGTGTGTGCATGTAGCTGAGGCAGTACATCACAGTAGTCTACTCCAGGCTTTAGAATCAGAAAGGTCTGCACTCAGCTCCCAGTTCAGTCATCTACCATCTGTGGGAGTCTGGTCAGTGTGTTAGCGTCACTGAGGCTCCGTTTCTTCCAGGAATGCATCATTTCATCTCTAGCTGTCTTTGGATGCAAAAACGTGTAGCACAACGCCTGGCATAGAATAGAAAGTCTCAATAAAAAGAGCAATTCATTTAGCAGAATTATTTAGAAGTAAAAAACTGCAAATATGTCTTCTTTGTGCATTTTTCCCTCAGGAAGTTAGTTTTGTCAGAAACAAAAAAGCCCTTCAGTTAACATGAGCCTGTGACAGCGGCTATCGTTACATCTAGCCAGCCACATGTACTGTCCACCTATTCACAGTGAGGACTGAGAGTCATTTCACATGGATGCTAGCCCAGTGCCTCAGTGCCTTAGCCTTGGTGATGTCCTTTCTCTCCTGCCTTCTGAGAGCAGCAAAGGTTTCTTTCCGCTTCACCTAATGCGGCCTCTCCCATCCGCATCAAGGGGAGGGTGCAATTCCGCATTTTGTCACTAGGTGGCGGGAGACTGATCCCAGGCAGGAAGCTTGGATGGAATGGGTGCCCTGAGCTCCAGTTGGAACAACAGAAAAGGTCAGGTATTTGAGTCCAGTCTAAAGTCATGGCCAAAACACAACCCAGTAATAGATAACTGCTCATGCTGCTGCTTCACTTCTCTGTCGTTGCTCAAGACGTGGTACAACATTGAGGGTAGATGCACCTTTCATCATACACCCTATACAAAAGAACAAGTTACATCCAGTCCCAGGAGTCATGCCGCAAGGTGAAAACTAAAGCTCAACGAATCACAAAAGTCCACAGAAAGGCAGGGTTGCATGCTGGCAAAAATCAAGGTCTCAGGAGTCAGGCTGCCCCAGGGAGGCCCGGAATGTTTCACCTGTGGCCCAGCTATGTGATCTGGGGCAGGGTACTTAATCTCTCTGTGCCTTGGTCCTCTTACCTGTAAGATGGGGCAGCAATAGAAGCTATTGGGCTTTGGGGAGGAGCCCATGAGACAGGTGTAAAGCTCTGAGGATGGTACCTGGTACGTACGTTTTCAATAAATAAGACCTATTATTCATTGGGCTAATTTTTATGAGAACTCATCACACTCCCCGAAGAGTGGTTGTGAGAATTAAATGAGCTGACACAGGTCAAGTGCTTGGACAGAGTGGCACTCAAATCAAGGTTAACCTATCTGCAAATATTTTGGGTTAGTGGGTACCAGGTAAAGAACTTGGCCAGGAAAAGACACATCGTTGTTCCTACCAACTTAGGCATGCTGACCGAATAGATAAGATTTTGTGATTTATTTCAGGAACAACAGAAGTTCCATTATGCTCCTTGAAATCTAAGTGAATTGATTCAGAATACAGAGCTTACCACCTCTTTTAAATTATGAGATTGAAAAAAAACTACAACTTACCTTACATTGAGGGGAAAATCTTTCTAATTGCTACTGAATAATCTTAACAGCTAATTTTTTTTTTTTTTTTTTTAAACAACACAGTTCTGCGTAGAGCAAATTGGTTTGGATGGTCAATGGAAAAGAATACTTACTATTTTAGGGCTTAATGAGAACAATTTCTTCATTCGTTAAAGAGTTCTCATTTCAGCCCTGGCCAGGCAGCTCATTTGGTTAGAGTATCATCCTGTGCACCCAAAGGTTATGGGTTTGATCCCTGGTTAGGGCACATGCCTAAGTTGTGGATTTATTCCTGGTGGGGCTCATATGGGAGGGAACCTATTAATGTTTCTCTCTCACCTCTCTCTCTCCCTCTCTCTCCCTCCATCTCCCCCTCCCTGTCTCCCTCCATCTCCCCCTCACTATCTCCCTCTCCCTCTTTCCCATCTCTCTAAAATCAATAAACATATCCTCGGGTGAAGATGAAAAAATAACAATATGCTTAAAGTTCTCACCTCA
>PVIW01001846.1:79702-221922 GCA_004026585.1 Noctilio leporinus
GGATAAGGTGCCGGCCTGTGAACCCAAAGGTCGCAGGTTCGATTCCCAGCCAGGGCAAGATAACTAGGTTGCAAGCCAGGTCTCCAGTCAGGTCTGTGGCTGGAGGCAGGTGAAAAGCAACCATACATTGATGTCTCTCTCCCTCTCTGCCTCCCTCTCTTCCCCTCTCTCTAAAAATAATAAAATCTTTAAAAAAAAAAGAAACTTGAAAAAAAAAAAAGTTCTCACCTCACAACTAGATTGATGCGTCTCTTATTGACAAGTTTGAAAGTGGTGCCATGTTGCTTTTAAAAAAAAAGAAAAGAAAACAAACCTTTTTATGAAAATTTCCATTCCTGTTGATATTTAAGTGTGTGTACAAATGTGTGTAAGTGCATGCATATGCATACATGTTTATCCCAGAGTTATGAAACTAGAATAAAATAATTCCATTCCTAATACAGAAAACCTTTTGAGATTATTTCCCAAAAGAACACCAAGAAGAGGTGGAGGAGACAAGAGGTCAGAGAGAGTAAGAGAACAGAGATTCTTTTACTCTTGCTCCCCTGCAACAAACACATTTCCTTATTTATGTTCCTTCGATCAGTTATGGTGACTTTGTATCATCAGAGAAACTACCTTTAGAATATTGATCTCAGTTTCAAGGATCAAAATGATATAAAAAGTGGTTGTGGAATATTCCTCTTGATTTTCCTTGCCTGGGGTGACCTATTGCTTCTGAAAGCATAGCCCTGGGAGCAGTCATTTCCTACTGTATCTGTAGCACACCCCCGATGCTAATAAATTTCCTTAAAATAAGCCCCATAAATTAAGTTACTTAAGAATTTAGCTAAGTAAGGACATGCCAGAAAAACCTGGTGTATAGTTGAGCTATGGTGATTTCAACACCAGACCAACCCAAAAGTTTGATTTGGTCAAGAGAGTCAATTTGAGGAAAAGAAAAGGGTAGGAAGTACCCACTAGGAGCAAAGAATCCATGCCTCTTCGCTTTAAGTGGGAAGGGGTTGATGTCTTTCAATATCCTTTTTCTAGGACAGCCTGAACATTGAAAGCTTAGTTAAACTTAGAAATTCAATGTGTGTGTGGATGTTTGCTTCTGTGTGTTTACACATGTGCATGTATCTACATGTTTGTGTCTTGAATTGCACATGTTTGATTTTGCACATCTGCGTGTTTATGTGCATAGATGTGTCGATGTGCATTGTAGGTTAAATGACATGGTAGATACCACCTTTGGCTCTGTGTTTTGCTTAACAAACGCCACCGAAGACAATCCTGTCATTCTTAAATTCACAAGCCCAGTTATAAGAAACCTCTTAAAAGGGGAAGCAGGATCTCTGAATCTGTAGTCTCCTGGCACTCCACTTAGGTGAGCAAATGTGGGAAAGATGAGTTAAAAGTTAGAGTTCTGGCAACAAAAATGTTCTTTAATATTCTGGCAAACAAGACTACATAATGGAGTTGAATACAAACTTGGGGTAGAATTTTAAGATGAAACTTGAGGCATTTTGTTGAATGAATATAAAATAAAAATGTATTAGATATGTGGATGTAAAAGCTGATTGGTGCCAGTCTGGGGAGTGCCCTGAAAACCAGGTCAAAGTGAGTGGCCCTGGTGGAGCCCTGGTGAACCTGGGCCAAAGCGTGGCACCAAGGGGGACAGGTACGCCATTGGCCCTGGTCCCCAGGTCTTCCTTATAGACCAACTTATGCATATCCTAACAGATGCCCTGGGGAATTTCTTGTGAAAATAAAACTGACTCAACCTAAACCCCAACTATCCTTTGACTGCTAAGCCCAGACTCTGTTGCACTCTCAGCTTTTTTGAATTGCCCACTCCTATTTATTGCTTTATTAGTTCATTCAACAAACATTTATTAAGGGCCTACCATGTTTCAGGCTCTTTTATTGGCACCGGGAATTATATAGTGAACAAAACAACCAAACACCTGTCCTCTTGCAGCACTCATTCTAGGTGGGAGGAGGCAGGCATGGCATAGGGTTAAGTGGTAGGTTGCACCCTATTCGATATATTAGATAGGAATAAGTGCTTAGGAGGAGCAATGGTAAAGTAGACAAGGGAACTAGGAAGAGATGAGCAGTGTAGGACGTTAGGTAGGTCTATCAGGGAAGACGACACTCAGGGTGAGAGCTGAGGAGGTGAGGAGCGAGCATGTGTCTGGAGGAGAATTTTTAGCAGAGATAGCCAGTTCAGAGGCCCTGGTGTGGGAGCTCATCTGCCATGCTCATGGGATTAGGAAGAAGCCATGTGGCTGGACTGGAGTGAACGTGAAGGAGGTGAGGTCAGAGAGGTGGAAGAGGCCATATTCAGTGTTGACTATATCTGAGTTCTGGAAAGAGTGAGCTATGGGAGATTAGAAACAAAGCTAACATTCTTTAAACCAGCATCTGAACCTGCATTGACAAAATGATGCTAACAGTTGTTGATCTATTTTAGAAAAGAGGCTCAGAGCCAACCAGGGGTTAACCGTGAACTGGGTCACTATTTCACGTCCAGCCGGTAGGATTTAGCACCTCTTAAAAGGCAGAAGCCAGTTGGTGCCATTTCTAATCGCATAGAGACTGAGGTCTGTGGTCCAGTATCTCCAGAGCCTTCCTCTCCAGAGAATAGATTTGCCATCCACCATGGATTGAACTCATAAGGTACTGAGAACCCAGAGAGGGCGACCAGAAATATCCAAATCTCCATTTCCAGGGAAATTATGAGACCCAGGCTCCCTTTCATCCTACCCTTGTTCTGTCTTCTGTTTACACCCATCTGGATTTCAAAGGAAATTAAAGCCACATGTAAGGGATGAACCACAGATGTGGAACGCATCGGATGGATTTGCACTGGATATTTTAATCCTTTGGATTCTAGTATCTCTCCCTCCTTCCCTCCTTTTCTTTTGTTTTCTTCTTTCTCTTCTCTCTCTTAGAAACATTTTATTCCTAGGCAGAGATAAAAAGTGTATTTTGTTGTTTTGTGTTTGGCCAACCAAGCACTTTGCCTGCAAAGACTGGGTGGGGCGCTCCCTCCCTCTTTTCATTGAGACCCTTTGGTGTATCCTCCAAACTCAGGCTCTGTGGCTTCTTGTTCAGTCAGTCCCCTCCCTTACCAAGGGAGGACTTCACTTCCCCTTTCGTCTTTCTGAATTTGCATCTGCCGGAGTCCCCACAACAAAAAATACGAGTGGGCTCATTGTGTATTCTAGGAGAAGCTGTAATTTGTCGGAGAGGATTTTCAACCTCTTCTGCAAGTTGCCTCACAGAGAATGTCCACTAAGGAGAAGCAGTTTGTTCTAAGGCTCCATGGTGCACAACTGCACAACAGGCCCATTGCAGTCACAGTTGCCTGCCATGCCCCACTGTTGTTTGTTCTCGCTTTGAAAGTATGTTCTGGCATGGTGTGTAGCAAACATCTAGAAACCCAGACTCAACCCACTTTGGCATTACTTGAGAAGATACAGCTTAGAAAGAACCCAGGGTAGCTATGGGTTTGCCCTAGTCCGCCTGGTCCTGGGGTTTGGCGAGACTTTCTGGCCAATGAAACACTGTCTCCACCAAAAAGAAATCCTTTTCCACCCTAATTGCACAGATTCTTGCTTCTCCTCCATCTCCTGTATGTTCACATTCCGTTTTTGTTTCCAGTTAAACACTTGAGTATCTGTACCATCAAGAACTCCATTTAGGATCATTCTCAGTGGTGCTAAGACCTAGAGGGCTCATTTGGCTTAAAAGCAATCAGGCACCTTCAACATTGAGCAGGGGACATAGGCCATTTATCTATCCATCACTGCTGTTGCTGCTGCGTATGGCCACATGATGTCGCTGTTGAAGACTGGTTATGTTCAAGATCAGTTCAATGCTCTGCTTGGTAACCTGAATTCCAATAGAAGATGCAGTGGTTCATTGAGGGAGAACAATTTTGCTTCCTTGGGTTCAGCATAGCCAATGGAGTTTAATGCTCCAGTTTGTAAGATTACAACTCATTAGCACTCCTGCAGTCAACCACTGGTCTCAGAAACACAAGCATGGCATTAGGGTATCTGAGTTCATGGGAACTTCCTGCATCACTGAAGGCTACACCTGAAATATCTCTTCTCTGTAAAACCATAAACTTTATTATTGAGCTGAGTGCTATAATTATCCCAGATCTAGAATGTGGCTAAGACTACTTCTTTCTTTAGAGTAGGCTTCTGTCAGGGGTCTTATTGCCCTTCCTTTCCTCTTTGCCCTGGTCGGGGCCCCCTGGTCAACCAGAGATTCTCAGCTGCAAATTTCAGAGAGAAGGAATGGCATCCTGGGTCCAACTAAAATGCTATGTTCTCCAAAATTGACATAGCTATAATAGAACAATAAAATTTTTTTTAACCTACATTTTCCAACTTCCCTTACCAGGAGGGGCAGCCAATGCAATGTGAGCGGAGGCTATTGGGTGGAATTTTGGGGAAGCGGCTCAGGACCCTTTCCCCTCGCTTCCAACCAGAGGCCAGATTTGTGCTGATAACCCCAAGAAACTCTCTTGAGCCATGAAGTGACCTTGAGAATGGAAACCACGAGATGAAGATGTTGGAGTCGGGGTCCCTGATGATGAAGGTGCTCCCGTGCCATCTGTGGACTATCTTAAGTCACCTTTGAGATTGACTCCCCAAACTTTAATATGTATACAAACTATATGTCAAAATGCAGATCCTGATTTAGTAAGTCTGGGATGGCCTGACAGCCTGCAGTTCTCATGTGATCCCAGATTAGGGGTGGCCTGATAAAATAGAGCACCTGCAGTTAAAGATCATTTCAGCTAAACAACAAATAAATATTCAGTATAAGTGTGTCCTTGCATGAGATGTACTTGTTTTTAAAAAAATAGTATCGGTATGACTCAAGTAGTTCATAGTGAAACAACAGGTGAGGGTCCTTTAGCATGCAACAAAAATGCCTGTCAATAAGGCCTTGACACTCATGGGGCTGGTAGGTTTGTAGGTTTTTGGTGTTTTTTGTTTGTTTGTTTGTTTGTTTTTGATTTTTTAAATTTTTATTATGGTATCCAGGAAAACAATCACTCACTCTAAGTCAGGTGAAAACCAGTAATAAAATCAGTGGAAAAGATACATGGGAAACCCTTGGACTGTAAGACAAGAAGTCCAGCAGGTCATTATGATCAGGGGCTGGGGCCTCCACAGTTGAGGACTGAGGACTCTCTGTGCCTCTCTCCTTGGGGTTGCTTTTTGTCTCATCTGTGCTGTCTGCACAGGGGGACTCTTCTACTCACTGGGAACCAGCTGTCCCTCCCACCCCATAGTTTCCGATCCTATAGACTTCCAGCTTGCCCGTAGATTTACCAGGATGCCAGCCCAGTCCCGGCTCTCCTGGAGTGCAGGAGGCAGTGTGGCAGTGTAACTGGGAGTAGGACTCCGGATTCACACACAGGTGCTACCTCTCTTAGCACAGCAGCGCGGGGTGCATCATCTCTGAGCACCAGCTTCCTTGTCTGTATAATGGGAGCACAATGACATCCACCTTGTAGGATTGCAGGGGGGCTTAAAATAAAGTGACTAGGCCAAGGCCTTAGAAGAGGGTCTGGTGAAAAGTAAGCACTACATCAACCCATGTGGGCTGTTACTGTAGCATAGCTTCTGACCTCAAGTTCCCGC
Source organism: Noctilio leporinus (assembly GCA_004026585.1). Classification (NCBI taxonomy): domain Eukaryota; kingdom Metazoa; phylum Chordata; class Mammalia; order Chiroptera; family Noctilionidae; genus Noctilio; species Noctilio leporinus. The sequence continues at coordinate 85,357 of PVIW01001846.1, forward strand.
CGGCTCTGGGCCTCTTTGAAATCTCTAGAGCGAAAGGGCCTCACTGGCTCAGCCTGGTTGGGCTGCCTTTTTCCGGGGCTGTGAGGAGGTTAACGGTGTCTTTGGGAAGGCCTGAGACCCTGGAGCTGTGGGAACCCAAAGGAAGAAATCAGCCTTGCCTCATGGGGAAACAGCACCCCGGAGAGGTGACACTGAACATCTTGAAGGAGGTTTCTAGATGGAAAAGGCAGAATAAAGACTTCTAAGCAGAACCTTGGCTGGTGACTCAGTGGATTGGTGCCAGCCTGTGAACCCAAAGGTCCCTGGTTTGATTCCCAGTTAGGGCACATAACCAGGTTGCAAGCCAGGTCTCCAGCCAAGTCCATAGCTGGAGGCAGATGAAAGGCAACCATACACTGATGTTTCTCTCCCTTTCTTCCTCCCTCCCTGCCCTTCTCTCTAAAAATAATGGATAAAATCTTTAAAAAAAAAAAGTAAGACTTCTAAGCAAAAGGAACAGAAAACTGAATGCTTGGTGCCCTCTTGGAGTTTCACCAGGCCAGGGGTAAAGACGTGCGATGAGATGGGGAGCAGCAAGAGGGAAGGATGCAAAGAAAGGCCAACAGGCAAGGTGAAGAAGGGAAGGTCCTTTGTGGGCAAACTCAGGCGTTTGAATTGTGTCCTGTGGGCTACTGCTTCCAGACTAGAGTCCAAGAACCCCTCACAGTCCCTCATGCCTGATCAGAGGTCTGTGAGTGAGTTCGCTTTAAGGATTTACTTAGAAACCTTCTGGTGGGATGACTCAGGACAAATTAGTGTCCCCTCTCATTTTTCTGACTTATCAAATGGCGATAATAACAGTGCCAGCCTTAGTGAGCTGTAATGGCAAGTACTTAGCACTAGCAGTTGCCCGATAAACGCTAATCATCATTATTCTTGTTTCAAGGGTAATTTTTAAATTAATATAAGCATTCAAAGCCATTTGGGTGGCCCACTTCCACTTCCAACCTGGCATTGCAAGGGGATGACCGTGCCCACATCGACATTAATATGTATGATCCATTGGCACCACTTAGCATGCGTATCATTGTCATGGGCCAATTAGAAAAGAACAGAGTTGGGCTTGAGCCATAAAGGGTGGCTTTGTCACAAGTGAGGCTCCAGTGGTGTCAGGGCAGGATGTTCAAGCAAAGGTATCCGGACTGTTCAGAGACAGAAAGTAACATGCTCTCAGAAAACATCCAGGCAAGAGCCCACATCACCGCAGCCACATCAGGGCCATCGTCGCCCGGCCAGGGGCACTTTAGTTTTGGCAAAGGGACATCATCGGTTCCAATGAATTAATGTCGATTTGATTTTCCTTGGTTCTAAAGCCTTACTTTTTAAAATAGATATATAAATTTGGCTTTATCGTTGTACGAGAGCTATTAGCATACAAAGTTTATGCCGAGTTTTACGTCGGTGCGTATTTAAGCAGGGGTATAATAAAAGTAATTTAAGGCAAGGCTAGGAGCTTGCAATTTCTGTATTATTATTATTACTCACATTTGAGAAAACTACAGATGGCCGGGTGGGCGCGGAAGGGCTTTAAGTTGCGGAGCGGCGTGATCCTGTGTTTCAGAAAGCGCTGGCGGGGGGAAGAGGAAGAGGTGAAAGGTGGGAGGGAGCAAGTTCTGTTGTCTCAGTAGCACACGTTGCTCTGGGAAATCAACACTTGTGGAAATAACACTACATCCTCTGTCCTGGGTCTCTGTACCAGAAGTAGGGCAGCCAACAGTCCTGGTGTCCCTGGGACCAGAGCTGGCTTCATGACCGCACGACTGGTACAGTCACACAGGGCCCCACGCTCAGAAGAATGTTACACTTGGTTTAATGCTCTGTTGTGACAGTCTTGAAATTATTAATAATCTTTAAAAAGGTTTTATTCATTGTTTTTAGAGAGAAGGGAAGGGAGGGAGGAAGAAAGGGAGAGAAACATCAGTGTATGGTTGCCTTTCACCTGCCTCCAACCATGGACCTGGCTAGAGACCTAGCTTGCAACCTGGTTATGTGCCCTGGCTGGGAATCGAACTAGTGACCTTCGTGTTCACAGGCTGGTGCCTACCCACTGAGCCACCAGCCAGGGCTTATTAATAATTTTTGAACAAGAGCCTGCACTTTCATTTTGCTTGGAGTGCTATAGATTACATAGTTGGTCCTTCGTAGGCTGAGGAGTTTCCCAGGATAGGAGACATTCGGTGCTGAGCCTGGGATAGGCCCAGGCAAATGGCATGCATAGCCCAGGTGAAAAAGAGAGTGGGTCACCTTAGGGGCATCTGGTGCATTGAGGCCTAAGACCCTGGCTGTTCCAAGAGAAAACCTGGGGGAGGATTTGCTAAGCCCCCATGTCAGGATGATGAGCACAACCAGGCCCAGGGTGTTAGCTCAGAGACACAGGCTGGGCAGTTTGCAAAGGGGCTGCTCACCGCAGAGCAGGAGGGTGGCTGGGGATGCCTAGGGAAGCAGCTGGATGGCAACTGGCATATGAGGAGTGAGTGGGGTGAGGAGGAGATGGCGTAGCTCTTTGTAAATTGTGACCTAACAGTGGGAACAAGATCCAGACACGTCTCCTGAAAGGCTTGCTTTGTCCAAAGCATGAACCATTCACAGGGATCCCCTACCTACCTTGAGAAGGAAAAGGTTCTGCCTCATCTGCAGCACTAGCCCCAGCAAGATGCGCTGGCCAGTGTGGCTTAGTTGCCTGGAGCTTTATCCCGTAGTCTAAAGGTCTCAGGATTGGTCCCTGGTCCTGGCGTGTAAGGGGGGAAGGACGGGGGACAACCAAGTGGTCGTTTCTCTCTCATGTTAAGGTTTCTGTCTCTCCTGTTCTCTTTTCCTCGCTCTCTACAAGCAATGAAAGATGTCTTCCAGTAAAAATAAAACATCATAATAATAAAAATAAAAAGAGGAAGAAACTCCAAGTCGCTCCCTTAAAAAAAGTACAGCAAGATATGGTCCTGGCACCTTCATAACCAGCTCCCAAATTCAGGCCCGCTCCAGCCTGCGGCTGAATCCTGGGGGGCGGCTGAGGCAGGAACAAGGGGGTCGGGGGATTACACTCTGCCTGTCAGGGCCTATCCTCTGGCTGGAGCGAAATTCTAGGGACCGAGAGGACAGCGATACTAGGGTCGTGGGAAGCAATGGAGGTAGAAGAAGGTTAAATACTTCTTAGTTATTGAGGCCAAAATGCCTTGTCTTTTCCCTAATGATACTCATAGCCCGTCCATGTGGGCTGGAAAGAGCAGCCATCTGAGTGAGGCCAAACCGTCCAAAAGGGGGATAAGGTGGTAGGATCTCGGGTGCCAGATGGAAACATTTTAATTTCTGTTCATCTTGTGTTTATATCTCATGCTCTTCAATCGCTCTTTCCTGTTTGTGCATTGTCATTTGGACAGTACAAAATTCAACATATAATTTCTATATGGTTCTGATAATGGGGCACCCACTTGCTTTTTTGGGGGGTGGGCGGGAGGTCTTCATGATTAAAAATATTTGGAGACTGTTGGCTCAGATGTTGCCTTTGGAGTCAAAAGAAGCTGTAAGTTTCCGTGCAGGCTCTTTTCTCCTCCCCACAACTCAGCAGGTTCTTTGCACTGACTATGCCTCAGGCAGCGTGTAGGTGCAGTGAAGCCTCTAGTTATGGATATCTCCGTTGTCCTGCATCTCCAATCTGATTCCGGGAGGCACTTAGGAGGGGCTTAATAGGTGTTTTTGAATAAAAGGCTGAGGGTGAGATTTAACTGATGGGGGAGGGGTCATTGGGTGGATACTCACTGGGTGGGAAGGTATTTTGGACAAAGGAGTTTGGGCAAACATCTGGAAAGAATAGTATTCAGTTGGTGATTAAGAGAAGACAGGTTGGTTTGGACAGCAGGTGGCTTAGCAGGGAGTGGAGAGGAGATAAAGAGGAAAGGCAGGTGTTTCTCTGGTCGCTGCCTAGAGCGGTAGGTACTCAATAAATACTTTTGAATGAATGCATAAAGGGTTGAAATGGAGACAACTTTGAATGCTGATAAGAACATGAAATTTAACGCCAGGCAATGGGAAGGCCCAAGGCAAATGCTAGTTAACCTTAATTATCTTCCAGAGTCTTGAGAATGGGGGTGATCTGCTGGAAGGGGAAGAGCTGTACTTTGGAGAATAGGGTACAATATGTATATGCCATCGTGGCAAATATTGTGGGTTGGATAGAGGGACATTAATGTCCAATACAGCCTCTATTCCAACGGAGGTGAAGTTCTGTTGGTGGAGACTAAGGCTGAGAAACATCAATACACAGAAAAATAAGTAAATACAGAGCTATGAAGGGAAAATAGAGCACCGTGAGACAGAATAATGGGAAGGTTTCCATGATGAATTCCTACTTGAGATGAGTTTTGAGGATTTAGAATCAGCCAAGCAAAGGCAGGACAAGAACTTTTAGGGCAGAGAGAGGGACTAGCTCATGCACATGCCTTCAGTTGAGAAGGGCTGACAGATTAAAGAAAGTAAACAAAACAGACCAGAACAATAATAAAGCTAATGTGATTGAAGCACTGTGAGTCCTATGGAGAGAACGGCCTAAGGTGAGCCTGGGAACAGGCAGGGCCAGCTCAGCCCAGGCCTGAAAGACTGATTAAGGATTATGGTTCTAATCCAAAAAGCAAGAAGGATCCACTGAGTGTCTAAGCAAAGGAGTGGTAAGCGTCTATTTAGGGTTGTTTTTTTTTTGTTTTTTTCCAACAGATTATATCCAAGTACATGGGTTCAGATGATTTACACCTGGAAAAAAGTCCTGCTATGTTTCTTTCCTCAGAGTAGTTACAATGTGCTTTTATTTGTTAGTGATAGAACTCTGGAGTAAAAGTGTATTAACAATATGGATTAATTCTTTTGCCTTAAAAAGTGACCCAGTCCTGGCCAGGTGGCTCAATTGGATCATCTCCCCGTACATTAAAAAGTTATGGGTTCAATTACTGGTCAGGGCACATACCTAGGTTGGGAGTCTGGTCCCAGGTCAGGGCACGTATGGTAGACAACAAACTAAGGTTTCTCTGTCACGCCCATGTTTCTCTCTTTTTCTTTCTGTCTCTCTAATCAATTAGTACAACTCAACAATAGCTTCTTTATGATTCTCTTGGCTCTTTCCTCAGGGTCACAAGTTGGCTGCTGCAGTTCCCAAAATCACATCCTGCCCTGCTAATATATAAAGCAGAAATAGAGGAGAAGAAAGCCTTCTCCTTTTATCTCCCCTCCTGCCCTTTTTACCAGCCGGGGGTACATTTCCCAGAAATCTCTCAGCAGATTTCTACTCTATGGGGATTTGGTCCCTGACCATTCCACAGGGAGGCTGAGAAAGGGAGTAGCCACCTGTCTTCCTCTATCATAGGAGGTAGTTGCTGCTAGAACAGAAGGGACACTGGGCAGGCAAACGAGGGTGACTATTGTGCAGCTTCTTGACACTGTTGATTCCCCCCTGGCTATTTGAGACTTTCTAATTCAGTCTATGAAAGGAAATTTCTTCTTCCTGCGCTGAAGCCATGCAGAAACCAAACTATGTTCTGGGATGCGGGGTACCTGGACAACTTGAAAGGAGGTGTCAAAAATGAGGGTAAGATAGTAACAGGGAAGGAAAAGGGGAGAAAAAAGGATTACTTTGTATTTCACCTCTTGCCCGAATTGCATGTTGGGGACAATTACCTGCTTTATGGACACCCTGCTGTATAGGAAGGAGAAAGAGCACTAACCTGGGAGTCAGGGACTTAAACACGTACTTACCCGACTCCATCCTTCACCAGCTGGTTGACCTTAGGTGAGGCATCATGTGTGTGTGCGAGCGCGCGATGTATTTTGTCTAGGAATAGAAAAGGTATAAACTAGTGTAACAAACATTCATTCAGCTTGAGGAAAACATCGCAGGAACCACTGAGCTCCTGCTTACTCCCCTGTCCTATCATCCCCGTCCGTCAGACCCAGCCTTGGATGTGGTGCTAATAACCCCTTGAATTTGAGCATTTCTGTTACATATTCATGACACGAAATGATGCATGGTGATACTTGGTATATATTTGAATGTGGCATGCAGTGATATTATATCGACGTAGTTTTTGGCAGTTGATTCTTCCATCCACACTTGGTTTTCCCCTCCACGTTATGGTGATTCTGTACTCCCAGTTCATTCAGTCTATGTCAGAGTTTAAATGTCCTAGGTTGTTTATCCTTTCTCCCAGTTGATTGGTACTTGCCCTTGTCACCATTTGTTTTCGCTATTACAGCATGATACTTTTGTATTGGTTTCCCTGTGCACAAGTGAAGCTTCTCTGTAGTGTGTCATGAGAATCAGTGTCTGGGAAAAGGGCATGGTTTAAGAGTCAGACCCACCGGGACTGGATTCTAGTTCCACCACTGACCAGCTGCATGGCCCTGGGTGAGTCCTGGGAACTTTCTCCCCCAGGTTCCACATCTGTGCACTGGGGGTAATGATGTCATCGTGAGGTCATCGTGAAATGAAAAGAAATTGCGTCATAGAATGCCTAACAGAGACTGGGCCCAGAACAGGTTCGCAATTAGTGGACTCTCCCTACTTTCCCCTCCATTCTCTTATTTCATCATTTATAAAATGGTGACCACATTCCTCATCTTGCTGACCCCCCAGAATCAAAGGGGGTAAGGGAATAGGTAAAATCCTCAGGACAGTGCTAATTTTATAAGGCAAAAATGTTCTAATGCCAGCAAAATTACATACTTCCATGTAATATACAAACATGTTTTGAAAGTGAACACCAGCCCTTATTCATCCATTCGTTAGATATCTTCTGAGGTCTACTGCACGCCAGGCACTGGGCCATCAAAGCCTGAACAAGGAGACACAGACACGTACCCTCTCTTCATGCAAAGAGTAGACTGTCTGCAGGGGAAGGCACGGAACAATGAGCACACATTAAGTGCAAAATGGGCCAACTGACAAGGAAAATGATAGCTAGTAACACTAACAATAATAACAAATAATAATAATCTTAGCACTTATTTGGTGATAATCAGTGCACTGAAACTAATTTAATTCTCATGATGACCCTGTGAGGCCAATACTAGTTAATGTTGCATAGGTCGGAATCCTGGCCAGGAGCGGATGGCAAGGCCCACTCCACGGGGCGACTGAGCTAAGGGCCATGAGTGGAGTCCTCACAGAGGCGGGGCAGGGCTAAAGGAAACCAGCAAGGGTGGTGAGGTGCCCTGGGGTCAGCAAAGTCTGGGAGCTGTGACCACTCTTAGTTCTGAAGGTGCATGGTGGGGAGTGGCTGGGTTTCTAAAACTGGGGACAGACTGCCCAAGGGAGCCTGATCATAGGGACAGAGCCACCGGCAGGCAGGGAGCCAGGTGAATAAGGGGCCTGGTCTCCCCTCCTGCCTCTCATCAACTGAATCCAGTGGAGGACATGGGAACAGCCCCTGTCAGACTGAGGGAGCACAGAGGAGGGTGGGAGGGAGGGGCAGGTGGAAGACACCCACTGCAACTGTTACCTTCACTTACAAATGAGGTGGGTGATGCACAGAGAAGGTGGAAAACAGTATCAAGATAAAAGAGAATCAAAAGGCAACGTTTTGATATTGTGTGATCCAGGAGGGCTTCTGTGAGGAGGTAATCCCTGCAGTGAGAAGGGGCCAGTGGAGGAAAGCAAGTTCCAGAGGGAAGGATTTGCAGGAGTAAAGACTCTAGGCAAGGAAAGTTCCACACGTGTTGGAGAAACAGAAAGACGGTCAGATCAGAGTAGCTGCAGTGTTTGAGCAAGGTGGAGAGAGACGTGTTAGAAAGCACTTATTATCACCACCAGCAGGAGCTGCTCGTAAGGAGCCCCTTCCTGCTAGGCAGGCTAATCGAGATTTACAGAGGGCTGGCTGTGGACACCAGGCTGGCCTCCCCTCATCAGTCACCCAGCTGGTGAGCGGTGACCTCAGAGTGGCCACTCCTTGGCTGCAGGTTCCTGGCAGAATGCCCATCGGGATGGACTGGCTGAGCATAGTGCCAGGCCGAGAAGAGCCTGCAGTGCACCTGCCAGTCCCCTGAGCAATGAGAGCTGCCTAATTGCAGCGAAAGTGTTTAAAATGCAACCCAGGTGCCGGGCCCTGTTCTACATGCACAAAGGAGGCTCCATCCTCACGAGCAAGACACCCATATCCACAAGGGTGTTGCTTAGGCTGAGATTGCGCTGCAATTGTCTTTGGAAGGAGGTGACCAGAAGGCACAGACAGAAGGGAAGCAGAGGGCACCGCCACCTAAGATGGTGGGTGGCGACCCAGGCCTCAGGTGCTCCTGTTTCATGCTTTTGCCCCTGCCCAGAGGGATGAGGTGCATTTCTGAGAGGAAAGCAAAATCTCCAAGCTGTGTCATATGCTGGAATCCAGGTGTTGGCGTTATATAATTTATGTATCTATTCTCATAGCTTTTATTTATATATGCATGTATATATATATATATATATATCCATTCATCTACCTTTCTTTATTCATGCAGGTGCCCTCATCTCTTATCTATCTATCTAGCAAAACATCTAACTATAGGACAAATCATTATTGATCACTTATTCCACTTAAGGAATGGTTCCAAGCACATTAACTTATTTCATCCTCACATAACCCCTGTGAGGTAGGTATCGCACTACAATGATTTCCATTTTAAGATGGTGACATTGAGGCACAGAGTGTCTGTGTAACTAGCTCAGGGTCATGGCATGGCTAGCAAATGGGAGAGAGGAAATTTGAACCCAAGAAGACTGGCTGAAGTGAAAGGCTGAAAGAATAATACAACGACCATCTGTATATCCTCCACCTTAGATAAAAAATACATTGTTGCCTCTTTGCAATTTCTGCTCACCCTCTCCCTCTCTTCTCACACACACAGAGGTGTTTTTCTGAACTATTGGTAAGTAAATTGCTATATCATAATATTTCACCCCTAATACCTCAGCATGTTCCCCCTAAGAATGATACATTTTGTTTCTTTTCCCCCGACTTTACTTAATTCACATATAGTGTATAATTTACATAGAGCACTGTATAAGGTTAAGGTACATGTAATGATTCGACATATATATGTTATGAAGTGATTATCACAAAAAGTTCAGTTAACACTTCCACTACCTCACATAGCTATAATTTTTTCATGTCTGTGAGGAGAACTTTTAGCAACTTTCAAATGTGCACTATAGTATTGCTAACTACTTGGAGATGCTGTACTCTGCATCTCCAAGGTTACTTGTATCACTGGAAGACTGGACATTTTGACCACCTTCCACATTTCCCACAACCCCCCTTCCACCTCTGGTGAGCCCCAACCTGTTCTCCATTTCTATGTATCCTGTTATTGCACAGTAGGTTCCATATATAAGTGAGATCATATGGTGTTTGTCTTTCTCTGTCTGATGTACAAGGTGCACACGATAAATTGGCAATACTGTTGCCTCTCCTTATTTCACATGCTTCTTATTAATTTTGAAAAACTATGTTTCCAAGGTTATGATTTAACATCATTGTTTCATATATAAAGTATTAAATTCTGAGAGTAACTGTCATGTCAAAGGAATGCAATGTTAGAGCAACCATATTTCTGGACTGCATGCAGGGCAAACTGCTAAGGAAATGGCAGACTTCAATAACATCCCTGTATGGTTGACAACGTGAAAAAGGTGTATGATGCTGATCCTGATGTCGCCACACCAACAAGGAAAACACTTAAGGTGCACAAGGATTGCACAAGTCCAGATATTATACATAGAACCCAGGAGATCGTCAATGAAGATCCAGGATGTTTACCTTGACATTTTGAGAGAAGTAGTTGTGCCGTGGATGAAGCAAGTAGCAAATGGATGTCATTTTATCTTCCAACAAAATGGTGCACCAGCACATAATGCCAAAAAGGTGCAAGAATCCCTCATTGTCAATGTTCCTGAATTCTGGTCAAAGGAAATCTGACTGCCTACTTCACCAGATGCAAATCCTTTAGACTATTATGTATGCGGCATTTGTGAGAGAGAAGTTAATAAACAACCTCATTCCAATCAAGAGGCTGATAAAGCTAAGATTGAAAACAATATGATGTCCATGGATTAAGAAAAGTAAATTAAAGCATGCTCAAGATTCTGAAGTTGAATTGAATCTATTATTGCAGCAAATGGAGACTTTTTTGAACAATTTAAAAAATAATGACTGTGTTTATGTATTTACATGTAAGAATAAATTTATTTCAAAATATAACACTTTTGTGGTATGTTGTCCATTTTACTAAAATGTTTATCGCATGTACCCTGTATTTATCTGAGCATCATGCTCTCAAGAGCCATCACTGTCATCACAAATGGCAGCATGGTATTCCACTGTGTGTGTATATCACATTTTTTATCCATTCACTAATCTACAGACACTTAGGTGGTTTCATGACGTGGTTACTGTGAATAAGGCTGCAGTGAACATGGAGATACAGACATCCCTTCAACTTAGTGATTTCATTTCCTTTGGATATTTACTCAGAAGTGGATAATGTGGTAGTGGCTGGATCATATGGTAGTTCTATTTCTTTATTTAAGGAATCTCCATATTGTTTTCATAGTGGTTGCACCAATTTTTGTGCCGGCCAAACAGTGCATCAGTGTTCCTTCTTCTCCATATCCTTGCCAACACTTGTTATCTCTTGTGTTCTTTATAGTCACCATTCCAACAGGTATCAAGTGATATCTCACTGTGGTTTTGACTTGCATTTTTCTGATGATTAGTGATGTTGAGCATCTTTTGACTATCTTCTTTGGGGAAATGTCTGTTCAGGTCCTTTGCTCATTTTAAATTTAACTATAACGGATCCTCAAAAAATGTTGTCTTGTTCAACTTCACTTAGTTGTAACATTGTAAAAATACTGATGAGAAAAAGAATAATTGATTGCTGGCTGGGGTTACTGTCAGCATGGAGTCACCAATTTCTCCCCATGTCTGTGTGAGTTTTCTCCAGGCGTTCTGGCTTCCTTCCACATTCCAAAGGTAACGTGAGTGAGGTGAACTGGTGCGTCTACATAGTGTCAGTCTCAGTGAGTGTCGGTGGGTGTACGAGTGGTCCTGCCATGGCCCAGTGATTAGTAGAATAGGCTCAGGTGATGTGAGCAAGAGAAAGTCCCTTACAAGAGACAAAGAGGAAGTAAAGCCGAATTTTGCTGAAGGAGAACCATCATCTCCAGCTGAGTGCTTCTCCACCTCTCACCCTTATTATTAAAACTTGCAATGCATGAAGGAGATTTCAATTCACCTTCCCCTCCCCAACTTTAAAAAAGTCAGCTCACTCTGCCATCTCCCCACCAGGATGCCCACAAACATCAGACAGTCCTCTGCTTCAGTTGATTTATCTACAAATTTCTCTGCCACTGCGACAAGGCCACTCCAAGCTGACTGCTTCTTCCCTCAGCATCTTTTACATTTCCTCTAGCCATGAGTGCAATAGAATATTTTCCCAGTCCTGCCTGCTCTTTGTTTTTCTTTGCCCCTAACCCATCTACTTGTTTCTGATTGGTGGAGGGAAAGCCAATCTTTCTGACAGCTAGAGGCTTAAATAGATCACAACCCCTAATGGGCCTCCCAACAAATAGCTCTATTGCTCTGAGCATTGGCCTCTCAGAATGAGCCCTAAAGCCAGCGGAGGCATTAGCATGGCACTTTTGTACACCTTAACTCCTGCTCAGTGGGTTGTGTTCCACAGGGAGCATCGTGAGCCAAATTTGACATTTTGCGAAGTCCAGCAAGAGCTTTCTGGGGCAGCATTTTAACAAAAATTTCTTCTTGAGGTTTGCACAGAGTAGGGACCTTGGAAGGTTAATAATCGTTGTGATGGCAATTATACCTCCATTTATTGAGTTCTTATTGTATTTTAGGCACTGGGCTGAGTAGTATACACGCACATCTCATTAAATCCTTGCTATGGGTCTTTGAGACAGAGGCACTGTGGTTAGTTTAGCTTCACGTAGGAGAAAATTGAGGCTCAGAGAGGAGAAGCCATTTGCCGCACCCCCAGAGTTTCTGATGGTGTAGGTCTGGGGTGCAACCCAAACATTTGCATTTCTAACATGTTTCCAGGTAATACTGCAGGTCTGGGAGAACAACTGAGTTTTGGGGCATCTGGTCTTGTGGTGGTGTTTCACCCATTCACTGAAGTTGACTGACCCTCATTGCAATTCAGCCAGTAAGTTTCGTTACCCCCATTTTGAGGTTCAGAAGAAGGAAGTGGCCTTTACTCAGAAACACAGGTGAGGGTGACTTCACTCTCGCGCCACTGCACACTAAACTGAAGCAGCTTTTATGGACCCAGACACGTGGATGGTTTCAGAAGTCGTTTTTGTTCAAAGATTCTTGACATGGTTTTTAAAACCATTGGGGCAAGTCAAGAATCCTGTTCAGGGTTTGCTGGCCCCTTTGCTGGCCCTGAATCACCACAAGGACTGTGAGGAAAGCCTTGCAGAGCCCCTTCTGGCACTTGTCACTCTGACCTGGACAGCTGTCAGGGCAGGCCCTGGGAGGAAGGTCCCAGACTCTGCCTTCTGTGTGTAGGTGTGATAGATGACTCCATGTGCCCTGATGCCCGGAAATGATAACCCTATCCCTTCTCAGCTCTAGAAATGGCCCTCTGGTGGACTGAAAGAGTTAATGCAATTTCCGAAAGGTTTAACATGGAAAAGCACAGAGCCCTAGAAGGGGTCAGCCTTGTGAGTCCTGGCTGTGGAGTCACCTGAGGCAGGTGGAAAATGCCAACAGCCAGCCCCAACAGAAAAGCTGCTCATGCCATGGGGCTGGGGGATCTGACATCCCAGCCATGGACAACAGTGTGAGAATTGACTGTGGGAGCGGGGCTGAGATGGGCAGAGAAGGGCAAAGGGGGGAGAATTGGGGCAACTGTAATAGAATAACCATAAAAAAAGATCATAAGAAAATGTCCCTGGTAAAGTGTGAGATCAGCCAGGGGTAAGAACCGCTGAAGATGAATGAATGGGAAGCCTGAGGGCTGATGCCTGAGAGTCTGGTGCGCTGGGCCTGGGGAGGAACAAGAGAATTTGCAACTCTGACCAGCCACCCCATGAGGTGGATGCTGCTCTCCACACTCATACTTGGCAAAGTGCTCATCATTTCTGCCATTTTCAGAGAACTGTTCTTAGAACCATGTTGAGAGATGGCTTTGAGACACACAACCAGTTCCCGGTGCATCCAGGATGAGAACTTGAGTTTTCTGACTTTAGCCTGGGGAGTGCTTTGCTACTCAGCCCAGAATCTTCATTCACCTATTCAGCAGACATTTTTTAGAAGATTTTTCTATTTATGATTTTCAAATAAAAGGGCAAGGATAGAGGAAGAAAGGGAGAGAAGCATCAATGTATGGTTGCCTTTCACCTGCCTTTAGCCACAGACCTGGCTGGAGACCTGGTTATGTGCCCTGGCTGGGGACTCAAACCAGCAACCTTTGGGTTCACAGGTTGGCGCCAGCCAATCCACCGAGCCACACCAGCCAGGGCTCAGCAGACATTTTTAACGGCCAAATAAGTAGTTGGCACTATTCTATGTGCTAGAGGGTTAGGACAAGAAAGATGCACAGAGTTTCTGCCTTCCCAGAGGTTATAGACTAGTAAAGTGGTTTCAACCAGGGAGAATTGCACACCTGCCCCCACCCAGGACACTTTACAGTGTCTAGAGACATTTCTGGTTGTCACAATTGAGACAGAGGGAGAGGGATGCAACTGGCATTTGGTGGATGGAGACCAAGGGTGCTGCTTCAACATCCTACAATGCACAAGAGAGCCCCCTGTAACTCAGAAAGATCTGCCCACAATGCCGAGCGCTGCAGTGAGAAACCCTGACAGAGTGCATAAAACAGACCATATACACAGGCAGTTTAAACGCACTGGGGGTGACCTCTGTGCTGTGATGGAAAAAGGCAAGGGTGCTATTGGATCCAGAGAAAGGTACCTCATGCTGGGACTATTATTCCCGTGCTTTAGATGTGGTACCTGTGGCCCACTGAGGTCAAATGACTTGCCCAAAGTCACACAACTCATTGGTAGTGGAATTCAAACCTGGTATCTTGACTCCCAGAGTCCACAACTTTGACCACTCTGCTACATGCAGGTAAATCATTCACTAGGTTGAGGGAGGGGATGCGGCCAGGATGCAAGCCACCTGAGTGGTTTAGGCAAATCCCAGTGGCAGTGGAAAGTCATTGAAGGATTTCGCTGGAAAAGGGACATACTTTGATATCCAGGGAGTAGCCTAAGTCAAGGAAGAGCCCAGATTAAAAGTGAATTGAGGGAGAGAAGCCTTTTAAATTCATGAACCTAGAGAAAATATGGTTCCCTTTCTATTCCAGGGAGAGGTAAGCATTTCTGAGCATCTTTAAAAATCTCACCTGTCCAGTACCCCTCCCCATAAGAGTCAGGGGGGTCAGCAGTCATCCTGTGATAACATTAGAACAAAGTGGGAGAAAATGGACCTCAACGCCGCATTGCAGAAGTGACTTCTCTGTGGCCGGCCCCTTGGGAGTTAGCTAGCTTGCTAACGAGGAGCTTGGAGATAACAGAAGTATTTAGTAATAGAAATATACAGTTATTAACCATGATTACAGGGGAGCCGATTGAGCCAGGAATGCGCTCCGCCTGACTTCTCCTCCCTGGCAATTTCCAGCTGCTTCCTCTCCCCCAATTTCACAAAAGGAGGAACCCAAACCTTAAAAGCAGCTCTGCACTGTTTACTTGTTATTTTTAAACAAACCAAATGGAAATTGATCTGCCTTCTTGGGAACGCAGTGCCTGCCAAATGGCCTGGCTCTCCTACAGGTTTTAGTGGGGAACACTGTCCGTTTTGCCATGATCGCTTCAGTTGTGAATAATCAGAGCTAATTATGGGCCCAGAGGTGTCACCCTCACCAGCAGGTGACATAATTCACCACTAAGTGGGGTGGAAGTGAGCCTGCCCTGCCTGGGAGGAGGCAGGCATTTCCCAGGAACATTCTGACACTGGTCTGCTCCAGGTTTTCCCTGATGAAGCCAGGACCAAGTGAGCTTTTCAGCTTTAAGGAGAACCCTGCTGACCTCCCGTATTCCTTCCTTCTCAACGAGTATTTATCGAGGGCCTAAGTTTCAGACAGGAGCAAAAGGAGTTGACATACTATGGGGTAAGCCAGATGATAGATAGATAACCCTAGAAGTCCATTATTCAGTGGTGATAAGGGCCAGAATGGAAAACAAATATCATCTACCCTAGAGTGGAGTCCTTAGAAGGGAGGCTTCTCTGAAGAGACAGTATCCCACAGAAAAGTGACTGATGAGGAGGACATGGCCCTGCTGAGGTTTCCAGCAAATGCAGAGGCCTGAGGAAGCAGCCAGCTTGAGGTGTTCCCCTTGGGGAAGAAGCACGTAGGACAGGAGCCAAGTCATTTCAGCTTCACAGAATCATGTGCTGAGATGGATTCAGAGAGCAGTGTGTCACTCCTGGAGGGCTTCAAGAAAGAGGCAGGCAGGCCCTGGCTGGTAGCACAGTGGATAAGGCGCCAGCCTGCGAACCCAAAGGTCGCAGGTTCGATTCCCCAGCCAGGGCACATAACAGGGTTGCAAAACAGGTCTCCGGTCAGGTCTGTGGCTGGAGGCAGGTGAAAAGCAACCATACGTTGATGTCTCTCTCCCTCTCTGCCTTTCTCTCTTTCCCTCTATCTAAAAATAATTAAAAACAAACTCTTTAAAAATAAATAATAAAAAAATAAAGATACTTAAAAAATAGAGAGAGAACACAAAAAAAAAAAAAGAAAGAAAGAAAGAAAGAAAGAGGCAGGCAGGATTAGTCTGAAGACCATGGAGAGACAGGACAAAGAGTGCACACAGGGAGACCAGTAACCATGCACAGCTGCTGCTGGACATGCGGACCAAGATCTTATAGCAGAAATGAGAAGGGCAAGGGTCCCTGACATATCTGGAGATGGAGCCCCTGGGTGCTGGGTGATGGTGCTAGATGATGAACATGGCAGGCCCCTGGACACTTCACTGCATTTCCTCCTCCGACCGGTGGGTAGAATGCCTCCCTGCAAAGCACCTTCCTCCCCACCCTGTCTCTCGTGCACCTGCTGTGTGCCTGGGTTGGAGTTCTCATCAAGTGCTCTGTCTACTGTGATACCAACTCTTAGAAGCAGTAGATTTGTCCCAATAGCAAACCACAGTGGTTTCCAGAAAGCCTGCCATACAAATATGAAACAATACATGTTATTTTTGGGTTTCATTTATTTCTAGGTCACCAGGACTTCTCAGATTCTTATGAGGAGGGATGTGGACTACCTCAGAAAAATGCATGCACTTTCCAGATAGTATGTATCTATATATCTGTATCTATATTTGTATCTATATCCCTCTAAAGACTATCCATGAACATGTAGGGGACCTGTGGACCCCAGTAAAGATCCCCTTTTATCAAGCTCACCCCCTTGATCTAATAAATCTTGAAACAATATCCCCTTTTCAGGGCCACCCAGCATGCCTGGCCTCCCAAAGTCCTTGACTGTCCTAAGGAACAGAACAAGGGGCGGGGCTCCCTAGCGGATGTTATCACACCCATTTTGACAGGGAGATAACCTGCCCTTGTTGAACTAAATGAGCTCATGGGGGGAAAAAGTCAGGAGTCTGTGTAGATATCAGAAACCTGTGTTACAGATGGGGCAGTGAAGTGCCCCACTTTGGGGAAATATTAAATAAGATTGTGTCTCCAGGGGTGGTTGTACATGGAGTGGGCTTGGGCAAGTCCAGGCACTGAGAGCCTGAGGTAACCGCGCTGCCGCCCCCGTGGGCTGGGTGACTTGGAGAAGCAAGTGAGAGAATGTACCTGAGAAACCCTTTAGAACCCTAACAGGCAATCCTTAAAGCACTCCGGCTCTAAGCGTTTGTCAAGATGTGCTTCCAAAGCTCCCTGCTCAGCAAAGAGAAGTTCTGCGATTTAAAGCACATAATAAACTAACTTTCTTTGTAGTCTGCTGCAACATCCTTTGAGGTAATTGGTGACATCCAAAAGAACTGGGACTGGAAAATTCTCACCTACACTCATAAAAGCAGGTTGAATCAAACAATGGTTGGATTCAGCTGAATAGCTGATGAATCACTGCTTATCACTGGATGCATTCCAAAATGTGGCTGTATGTGGATTAGCTGGAAACACACGGGCTGGGGCAGGGGTGGGATTCTGATCAATTGTTCGGGTTAGGCTAGGCGAGGTTTCTCTTTTGTTCCTGTTCTTGTGTTTACAAGGGTTTTCAAAGAACTGAGTCCACTGTTCTTCTTTGTCAGTAGGAACTAAGGGGGAAGAGGAAGCCCTGGCTAGTTCTGGTCACTCTAGCATCGTTGAAGTCAGGGTGATGGCCACTGCCGTGCAGAGGGCTAGACAGGGACAGGACATAGGTTGCCTATTCAATGTGAAGGAGGATTGACCCCTGGCCATTTGCACATCTATAAAATAGAATTTTGTTTGGCCACTAGAAACTTATATTTAATATTTATGGCATTAAATAATATTTAATGCCAAGTGAAGCAATTGACAATAAAAATAAAAAGATATGTTGCAGTCAAAACTCCCAGTACCTCAGAATGTGCCCTTATTTGGAAATAAGGTAATTACAAATGTTATTAGTAAAAATGAGGTCATACAGGAGTTAGATGGGCCCCTAACCCAATATGTCTGACGTCCATATAAAATGAGAAGACACACTCACACACAAACACAAACTCAACACCATGTGATGGCAAAAGCAGAGATCAGAGTGATAAGTTTCAAGCCAAGTAACCCCAAGGTCTGCCAGCAACACGAGAAGGGGGAAAGAGGCAGGAAGGACTGACTCCCTTATGTATAGGCTTCAGAGGGAGCACAGCCCTGCCAACACCTTGATCTTAGACTTCTAGCTCCCAGACTGTGAAACAATAAATTCTTGTTGTCTTCAGCCACCCAGGTTGTGTGCCTTTTCCCGGCAGCCCTAGGAAATGAATGCAGAAGCTGTTCATGCTATGTTACTAAGTGAAGAAGCAACTAATAAATCAGTGTGCTGAGTATGATCTCATTTATACCAAAATCATGATTAGGTAATTTCAAATGATGGGAAGGATTCACAATAAAATACAAACAGAGTTATCACTAGGTGATGGAATTGCAGGTTTAAATGTTTGCTCATTTTTTTCTAGGCCTTATTTTCTAAATTTTCAAAACAAATAGATTATTAGCATAATAGGGAAAAAAGATGAATTTTTACAAGAGAGGTCATTTCCCCTGGAAAGATGACCCTCACACAAAAACCTTATACCATAAATAGCATATTGAATTTGCTTCCTAAGGTCAGAGCCTTGAAGCATTGCCCCTCACCCACAGGTGCTCAGACTACAGCTCTTCGCTGAAAGAGAAGCAGGAGGAGGGTTTGTCCCTCTCTTGTTTATAATCGGTGGCTCCCCAGCACCACCCGAGTGTGATCCACATAAGATCTGCCAAGCTCTCATTTTCTACATCTAGCTACCCCACCAATACTGATCAGCTTGTACCTACCCCTACACATACATACACACATCACTTACACATACCTACATAGTAATAGTCTGCCTCAATCCTCAAGGAACTTCATGTGCCTTCCCACATAAAACCATGCTGTGCCATGCCTCAGTGCTTTTGCTCATGCTATTTGCTTTACCAAGATGAGCCTCCCCAGCTGAGTTTCAGTCATGCTAAGAGCCTCATCTTAAATGCCAGTTCCTCCAAGAAGCCCTCCTTGATGCCTCTGCCTTGTTGGGGCTTTCACCTTGTGCTGGCTGGCATATAGTAGGTCCTCATTTTATTTTAAAATGGATAAAAATAGTAGACCATGACACAGGCTTATTTAGGTAGGTAAAATGGTAGTCTTCAGTTCAAAGAAACAGCTCTTCAACAAGCAGCCCTTACCTACGTCAGTCACCTTCCATCTAACTCAGGGAAAGTTCTCTCCCAGGACCCTTTGAAAATAGCTCACTTCACTCTGGGTTTATAGGAGGATGTTTTGGGAATGCTGCAAGTCTCAAAGGGCTCAGCAGAGAACCTTGGCTGAAGCAGGGATCCATCCCACCTTCTTCAGAAGTGTGTCTTCAGAAGGTGGGATGCAGACTGGCCACCATGAATGACCAGGCCTAGCTCCACAGAGCCCCCATGCCTTCCCTGTTCCCCTTCCCCCGTGGAGAGAAAGGATGACCTTCTCTGTTCCAGCGTCACAGCCATGGCAATCAGGGATGTCGCCAAGATAATATTTACTCTTGGGATCATAATCTCCTGGTGGATGAGAACAGACTTAATGACTCCAGGACCAAAATTAGAGCGTGAAGTAATACGTGCCTCGTGACTCTGCTAAGGGAACAGATCGCTTAGTCCAATTCTGCTAAAATATGGAGTAAATTATATCTGTTGGTAACGGGTCCAGTATGGCGACATAAGCAGAAACAAAGAGAACAAAGAGACAGACACTTTACAATTGACTGTTTACTCTATCTTCTTTCTCTCTGCACCACCTCCCTCCTCTGCCTACACACATGTGAACATGTCATATGGGCATGCACACATATGCCCACTCACATGTACACACATGCACACACATGTATACAAACGTGCGTACACATACACACATGCATGCACATGCACTTTTACTAGAGCCTCATAACTATTTATTCTTCAGGGCAGCCATGAAAAGGATATGGTTATTTTAAAGTCAAAACTGGGTTTGCATCCCGGCTCTTCCACTGATCAGCTGTGTTACCTCAAGCACTTTATTTAGTTCTCTGAACCTCTGTTTCTTTAGTTATAAAATGGGAATCTCAAGAATATTTATGCCAGTCATCATGACTAGCGTGACACAGATTAGGTGCACGCCTACAGTTTGAGAGCGAGTCAGCCTCCTTTCCCGTGCTGGGGAGCCTGCACGTCAGTGGGGGGAGGGCGAGCGCTCAGCATGCTTGAACATTTTTAGAGTCGTGGCAGCCACATCCTGGGAAAGTCATCCAGACAACAGGGCCAATTGGAGGTGTTTGGTGAGCATCAGAAATCACAAAGAACACCATGTAACCCAGGAATCTTTGACGTACCCATTCACACCCACCGTTCCGAAGAAGGCAAAGAGAGCCCAGGCATTCTTCGGCACTCCATTTCAGACTGACACGCTTTAATCTAGCTTTTACATGTTTAATTATGTTAATCTAATCTTAGACATTAATGAGGTTGTGGTACACCATATTTATTTCCATTTCAGCTTGTTTTCTTTCGTTCTCCATCCCTGCTGCTCGGTGCCCTGCCCCCGCCGAGCGGGTCAAACAGGGCAGGGCAGGGCGCGGGAGCCAGCCCTTTCCGCCGCACCCTGGGGCCCGCTTCCCAGCGCGTCGGCCTGGCTGTGCAAAGCGTGGTCCCCCGGCCAGCAGCGGCAGCTGCGCCAACCCGGAGCATGTTAGATACCCAGAATCTCGGGCCCAACTCCGGACCTCCTGAATCAAAATCTGCCCTTTCGAAAGATCTCCCGGGCATCTTGAATACATTCAAGCATGAGAGGTGCTGCATTTGAGGACCTTGTAAACACCGGGTGATGTTTCTGTGAACATGGCCAGTCCATGGACCCATGAGCTGCAGGGGGCTGCAAACCTCATAAAGCCAACTCATTGCTCTTCCAGGGTTTTTGCAGTTCTCTTTGTTCTTGTTTTTATTTTGCTTGGGAACATGAGGAAACACAGTGTCCTAAAGAAAAATCCAGCCCTGGCTGGTGTGGCTCAGTGGATTGAGCAAGCGACCTGCAAACTAAAGGTTCGCTGGTTTGATTCCCAGTCAGAGCACATGCCTGGGGTGCAGGCCGGTTCCAATTGGGGGTGCTCCAGAGGCAACCACACACTGATGTTTCTGTCTCTATCACCCTCCCTCCCCTCTCCCACTCTAAAAATAAATAAGATCTTTTTTAAAAAAATCCAAAGTCCAGAGAGGAACATCAGTCCTCTGGCTGCACAAAGTTGGTTCTTTTCGCTGTTAGCTGCAACAGCGACAGGGGCCCTGGTGAGAATAAGCAGAGCTCATCCTTATTCTGTGCCAGACCCTGTTCTCAGCACTTTATAGGTAATAACTTATGTCATCCTTCCAGTAGCCCTGGGAAGTAGGTGTGACTATTACCCCCATTTCAAAGATGAGAAAATGGAGGCTCGCAAATATAAGTGACTTTCCCAAGATTACAGCTAGTTGGGCTTGGAACCTAAGCGTCTGATTTCACAGCCTAAACTCTTACC
This sequence comes from Noctilio leporinus, assembly GCA_004026585.1. Classification (NCBI taxonomy): domain Eukaryota; kingdom Metazoa; phylum Chordata; class Mammalia; order Chiroptera; family Noctilionidae; genus Noctilio; species Noctilio leporinus. Next base: position 106,661 of record PVIW01001846.1, read on the forward strand.
AGTTATGTGCCCTAGGGGACCTCAACTTAAGTGAAGCCTTGATTGCTTCACCCTGCAAGTATTTACGGAGCCCTTACAGAGTCCCCAGCATGTGCGGAGGGAGCATTGGAGATAGGACTGTGGATGGAGACAAAGCTTTCACTCCAGGGAGCTTACAGAATAGTGGAAAGGAAGGACATGGACCAGATAACCACATACACATGCACAAACATGCACAAATGTGGCCTTACAAATGGGGAGCGTGTTAGAAGAGGCACACAGTGTTCTGGGAGAAACTAGCAGGAAGAGCTGCCTGGTGTGGCATCGGGCTGGGCCTCCCTGGGAGAAGATCTTTGAGCTCAAGGGGCACAAACCATCCAAAAAGAGACAAGGTGTGATGATGCCCTGAGTAGGGGCATCCAGGAGCATGGAGCATCTTAAAGGCAGAAGGCACAGGAAGCAAAGGGGATGGTGTTGTCTGTCCGTCTGCCCAGTGGGGGAGGGAAAGAGACAGGCCCAACTAGGAGGGCTTTGGAGGCCATGCTATGAACGTCCCTATTCATGGTCCCATCATTGTCACACAGCCCCTCTCAGCATCCTAGGGTGTCCCTCTGCTCTCATCTCATCACACCCCTGTCCCCTTTCCCTATATTCCAAGCTTTCCCATCCCCCTTGTCCTTTTCTTTTAGGCTTTAGCCTACTCCACGTCAGCACAGATTTGTAGCGGGTCATCAGGACAGAAATGGCTGCATATGACAGAAGCCCAACTCAAAGGGGCTCACCCCTGAATTGTCCAGCTTCGGGAACAGCTGGCTTTGGGTGCTCTGCCGTGACACTGGGAATTCCCTCTCTCCATCTTTGGACTCTAACCTCCTAGCTTGATTTAATCTCCAAACCCCCCTGCAGCTCTAGGCCCATTACCAGCCAAAAGGACCTCTTTCCTAATGGTTCTGGAACTGTCCCAAGAAGAAGCGCCAGTGGCCCAGCTTGGATGATGTGCTAATCACTCCAGGACATGCTAATGCTTTGAATTGCCAGGCCAGGGCACCAACCCCTAGGGCCCAAGACTCCTTAAGGCTCCTAAGAAAGAGTATGAATAGTGACCATTTCAGACATGATGGACATGGAGGGAGAGTACTGGAGAGCAGGGAACCATGGCTGGTTTCTTGGGGCTTTTTAACCTTTCATTTGCAGTTACCCTTGACTCTGTTCCTGCTAGCAGGGCAGCTGAATCGTTCTTACTTATAGGAATTTACTCCAGTTATAAAATGCCATTGGTTATTTTTAAAATACTGGATTGAAAGTAAACTTTTACCACAAAACACACGCTCAGTTTGGAAATGTCAACATGGTCAGGGCAGCATCTTAGAATCCACAAGATACAACTGAGTGCCCTATAGGCATGAGGTCTTGGGGTGAGGTACCTGGAAAACCCCAAGCCATCAATTTTTGTCTTATTTTTCCCAGAGTTGGTGTGTTCTGCTCTCTCACCCCTAGCAGTGCGGCTTCTGATAACAAGGACAGGGTTAATATTTACTGAAGATGGACTTCTGTATCTTAGGGTGAGAGAGAGAAGAAAACGATAGACACACAGACAAACAAAAAGAGGAGTTGACAGGGACAGATATAAATGGAGAGCAAGAAACCAAAAATAAACAAGAGGCTTACAGAGGAGATTAGGGAAATGCCCCAAGTGCAAGTGTAAAATTGATCAGATTCCATTTGTGCAGGGATATGATTCTTGGGCCAATGGACAGGAAGCATTTTGACCTGGATTTTCTTGGGAACTGCGGACAATTCTTATGCCTGGAAGGGGTGAGGGGAGGGGGACCAGTGATGGGGAGGCCACCCTTCCTGGAGCTTTCTCCTGCCCGAAGGGAGTGCAGGCAAACCTTGTCTGCCTCCAGCTGAGACCATGCATAGGTATCCCCAGCCAACGCAGACACACTCACCCCTGTCCTGTTGTTGATAAGACGTTTACAAATTCAGTGAGAGAAAAATGTGCTCATTTATACTGCCACATTGTAAAGCTTGACATTAGTGGAGCTATTGGAGTCCATGAATCACAGAAGGAAGTAAAAATTCAAATGGATATAAATGTCAATTAATAGTGGGAAAGTTAAATTACACTTCATCCATATCATGGAATAATGTGAAGCCATTATAAAAATGAGACAGATCTTTATGGAGTGGCATGGAAAGATCTCCAAGAAATGCTAAGTTAAAATGAAAAAGCAAATTGCAGAACAATACCCATAGCACGATTCCATTTATTTGTGCTAGAAGAAATATCTATGTATGTAAATGCTCAGATGAAGAATCTATGCCAAGCAGTACAGTGATGATCTTCTGGGTGGAACTGAGCATAGTAGGATTAGATTTCCATCATTTCTATACATTTATATTCTTTACCTATTTTCACTGCCAGGATATTTTTCAATGAAAAAATAATACATATATAAATGACATCATTGTAGTTGCCATGTGAGAAGTAACAATGAAAGTTCATGATTTGGAAAAACAGAAAAAAAATGTTAGTTAATTTACTTACCTTTGGCCTCATTACTATCCCCTCCATCACCATCAGCACCACTAATATTCTACCTCTGGCCACACCAGACTATTTGTGATTCCCCTGCTTAAGCTAGAATATTGTCTTCCATCACTACCCACCCCTCTGCTCCATCCACAGGGTTGTTTTAATGCACATGCATTTTATTCAAACACATGTAGACTCTAAAGGTGACACCATTACTACAGTCACATAATACTGTGTGCTAGTCAGGACAGGCATAGATAAGCTGCAATAACAAATGACCTCTAAATCTCAGTGTCTCAGAACAACAGAGGTTTATTCCTTGCTCATGTTTCAAGTCCATCACAATTCAGATATGGCTCTGCTTCAAATGTTCTTCCAGCTGGGGACCCAGGGTTCATATCTGAGCAGCCTCTATCTGGGATGTTGCTATTGTCATGTTAAAAGCGATGTGAGAACAGAGTGAACCGCACAATGGCTCTTAAAATTTCTTCCTGGAAGAGAAGAGGCTCACATCACTTCTGCCCATGTTTCACTGACTACAACAAGTCATATGGCCAAGCTCAATGCCAAAGGGGCAGAGTGCCCATGGGCGGTGGGATGGAGTGTATTATGAGGAGTGAGGAGCAGATATTTTTTAATAATAATACATTCATGCATAGTTTTCAAAGACTGAGCCACAGCAAATATTTCTGGATAGCCCACTCTATGGTAGGTACTGTCCCACATGGAGGGAGATGAAGACAACTCATAATAATAAAAAAACTGGAAGTTCTTAGGCCTTTTTACCCCAGATACTGTGCTAAACACATTGCATGCATCAACTCATTTAATTTTTCCATCAGCTATTATTAGAGATGAGCAACTGAGGACTCAGAAAGGTCACGCCCTCGCCCAAGTTCACACAGTCCTTGCTGTTCAGGAGTTTCTTTTCTCCAGTTATCCTGGATGTGTCCCAGACCTTAAGTAGAAAGGTTGCTCATTACTTTATGCTTTTCACCAGTTATTTAGTAACTTATCACCCATCATATGCTAGAACTGGGCTGAGTTTTCAGGCTGCTTTAGAAGAAAGACCATAGGGCAGTGCCTAGAAATATTACTTCCTCCCACCTCCATGTTCGCTCTAGGAGCGAGGGAAGTTACTCATCCTCTTTTAGCCTCCAGATCCTCATCTAAACCTGAGGATATCATGGAGTCTAACCTTTGGGCTGTCCATTCCGCAGGATCTATTGAATGTCTACTCTAAGCCAGATATTGTTCCTAATATCAGTGCTTCTGCCATGAGCAGGTCACCCTTAGCCCTTCTGCTCTAGTAGGGGAAGAAAGAAAGGAAGCCGATGAATGAATACATAACAATGTTAATATAAAAAGTACTATAAAAAACAAGGCAGAGAAGGGAGGCGGAGAGATGGTGGTGCTAACTGAGATAGCATGGTCAGCCAAGACCTTACTGATGAGGCGACATTCAATCAGAGACTCAAATATGAAGGACAAACAGGACATGTGAAGTTGTAAGGAAGTGTGTTTCCAATGGAGGAAAGAGCAAATCCTGGCCTGTGAGGCCAGGGTATGTTCCATGTGTGCAGGGAGCAGAGGAAGCCAGCGTGGCATGGCTGAACCAGGAGAGCGAGGAGGGGATGTCAGGAGCGAGGCCGAGAGAGGTAGGACCAGATGGTGAAGGACCACACAGGCCACGGAAAGGAGTTTCGGTTTCATTCCACCGTGAGTGTTAAATGAGATAATCCACAGAAAGGTGCTTAACACAGTGCCAGGTACGTAGTCAGCCTTCAACAAATGAATGGATGTCAGCCATTCTTTATTCATTCAGTGACCAAAGATTTACAAAGGGCCTGTGTTATCCTGTGCTAGGCATCATCCTGGGTGCTCAGGAATCACTAGGGCACATGGCAATCAAGGATGCACCCAAGAAGTTTGATCTGAGCATGAGAACCAGACAATAAAATAAATAGAACAAATAAGCAAGTGATAGCACATGTTAGAAATTGGTAAGTGCGAGGGATAACAGATGGGGAAGGAGTGTCAGGAATGGGGCCGTGGGTTGTCAGGACTCGATACCAAGGGATAAGTAGGCCTCCTTGAGAACAAAGACTGGAAGCAGCTGAGAGGTTCAGGGAAGCAGATTTCTGGCGGGAGGAGCTTTGCAGGCGGAGGAAACAGCTGAGCAAAGGCCTGGAGGTGGGACCTTCTCTGGCGCAGTTAATGAACAGCAGGGACACCAGGGTACAGGAGCTGGCTGAGCGCAGAGGACAGGAGCAAGGGTTGGGGGGTCCTGATCATGCTGGACCTTAAAAGCCATTGCAGGGACTTTGGTTTTTGCCTTGAGTGCTGTGGGGGCCACCAGAGAGTGCTGAGCAGAGAGAGGAGGGACATGCTCTGAGGAGAGTTTTAACAGGGTGGCCCCAACTGCCAGGTGGAAAAGGCACTAGACGGCATGACTGGAAGCAGGGAGATGACTAGTAAGCCACTGCTGTCATCCGGGTGTGGGGTGGTGGTTGGGGCCCAGTTTGTAGCAGTGGAGGTGATAAGCAGGAATAGGATTCTGGGTCTATTTTGAGGTAGAGCCCTCTCCCCAGACCCTATTTCCTCCATCCCCAACCTCAGTGTTATTATTACCACAGACAACCAGGAGAAGGGGGCCACCACCCGCATCCCATGCCTAAGCTCCAAGCTTGGGACGTCTCGCAGGTCTCCATTCACTGTTCTGTGGGAGCACTGTCTCTTAATGCCGGCTGCTCCCACCTCCGATGGCGTGAAAGCCATTCCGCTCAGCTCAAATTGGCGATCTGAGGCGAGCAGAAGAAAAGCCAGCAGCAGAAAGGGAGGATGCTTTTATATGAGAAGAATCTCTTCTCTCAGTCCTCTTGATGCTATTTTGAGAAGGCCCCCCAATCCCATAGACACTTCCTTAAAGTCTTAGAAAAGCAATCTCACCTGATGCCCTGTTACATGCAGACATTTTTGAAACAGTCTTATCTTTTTAAAAAAATTCATTTTGCAGGGGTCAGCTTGCCCCTGCAACCACATTTGTGACATGTGACTTTGACTACACCTCAACCATAGATGATAATAAAGACATGAAAAAATAATTTTATTTGACTATTATTTGAATTTGACAAACTAATATTCAGTTTGCAGTAATTTCTTAGTGCCAGACATTCTAATAAGCAGTAAAGATACAGTGTGGGCACAATCAGTACAGACCTTGACTGCATAGAGCATATAATTGGGTGGACAGACAGATAATGAATAAGTAATCCAACCTACAACCAGTGGGCCACTGAAGCTGGGGTGAAAAAATGCAGACTTTGGAGTTAACTCCTTGCTAGAGGATTCCACCCAAGTTACCCAACCACTCTGTACTTCAGTTTTCTCACACGGGAAGTGAGAAGATTACTTACTTCTTATCCCACTTGTGAGATAAGAAGGTTACTTAGTTCGTAGATTCCTTGATTAAACTCATATGTACAAAGCTCTCATGGAGATATCCAGCACATAGAAAACTTCCGGTGGGTATTAGCTATTGTTATGATAAGCACTTAATTCAGATTATGGTTATTCTATGAAAGAAACATAGGATATACTGTGTGTGTGTGTGTGTGTGTGTATGTATGTATATATATATTTCATATATATATATATGTATATATATATTTCATATACATACATATATATATATGAAATATATAAAAAATAAAGGGTACAGAGGGCAGTCTCTCCACAGAGGTGAATTTAAGGTGAGGCTGGAAGGAAAATGAGGTTCCAGCTTTGCAAAAGTGAAGTTGAGTGGGGCACAAGGCAAAGTGTGCAAGGAAGAGGAGGGTGGATAGGTGAAGATGCTGGTGCAGGGAAAGAGATTGGCCCTTTGCAGTTTAGAGATGGTGGTGCAGGGCACAGTGAGGCTGTAAACACGTCTGATCCCTTCCCAAGTCTTAGACACTAGGAAGCAAGAGACAAGTGGACTAACCTGAAGTAGCCAATTTCAAGTTTCATGCCCCAGAAGAGTCTGGCATGGATCCTTGTCAAGTGGTTCTTCCAAAGACTAAGTCACTGTCTATCACTGCATGGATTTGGCTTCTTCTCCTGCTTTGTCTAGGGGCAGACACCCTTGAGGACCTGTATCAAGCCCACACCCCTGTGATCTGACATCTACTCCACTCTATGGGGTCACTCCTGACACCATGTTTGCCATTTGTGACTCTGACCCCACCTTGAGCACAGTGATTAATTAAACCAGGGGGGACAAAATGGACCAATCAAATTCTTTCCTGGGAATTTGGAGTGGACTCAGTTGTTTTAGCACTTCAGCGTGGGCACTTAAACTGAAATAACATGAGAAATTTGGGTGCGCACATTTGGGCCACGAGAAATAGAGGCAGAAAAGGCCACATTCCAGAGGATAAACAAACCAACAAGCAAACAAAACTAATTAGCTGAGAGCATGCAGAGAGGAGAGAGGATGAGGTTCCAGAATGAGAAGGAGAGAGAGGAGAGGGGTCCTGGACCCTGGTGTGTCCAGTTATAGGAGCTAATTGTGCATGGGTTTACACAAATAGCAACAGTTTTAGGTAGTTCATCTTGGAATTTCTGCTTATCCACGCATCTGGCTGACTAAAACATTGGAAGGAGCACAGGGACAGGTCTATCCACAGAATAACACTTGTGGATTTCTTTTTAAGAATTTTTTTCTTCTTGATTAATTTGTTGTAGAATTAATAATAATTTGTTGTAGAATTAATAACAATAGTTAATATTTATCCATTAACTCCATGGGCCAGATGGTGCTTTGGGTGCTTCACATAAAATAATTTATTTAATTCTCAGAGCAATCCTACGAAATAGGTGCTATCATCTCTGTTTACAGATAAAAACCCGAAGCATAAAAAATTAAGCACTCTCCCAAGAGTACCTGTTAATACCTGTCAGAATGGGAGTTAAAACTCAACTAAGTAGTTCCAGAGTCCAGATTGTCAGCAATCACCCTATATTTCATAGTCCACATAGCTGGTTCTGTAGCTGACTTCTATAGTAAGCTGGTCAAAAAGTTTATTTGATTTTTTCCATAAGATAGCTCTAGTAGTGCTTAGTTCATTCGAAACAATTTTGTTAGATTGCATTGTGACAGCTGTCCTATCGGTGTGCATTTTAAAAAAGTTGTCAAAATTAGTGCATTTTTGCGGAGCCATTTTAACGTTGAAGCTGTATTAAAATATGCATTTTTGACATATTACACTTTATTATTTGTGCAGTGTATGGAGAAGGTGCTGTGATTGATGGAAAGTGTCCGAAGTGGTTTGTGAAGTTTCATGCTGGAGATTTCTCGCTGAATAATGCTCCATGGTCGGGCGGCACAGTTGAAGCTGATAGCGATAAAATCAAGACTTAACTGAGAACAATCAATGTTCTACCATGTGGGAGATAGCCGACGTACTCAAAATATCCAAATCAATTGGTGAAAATGAGAGATGTGTCCTTTATTTCACAGAAAAACCCACATGAACTTTTTGGCTAACCCAGTAGTACTTCATGCTTCTGACAGTTGCCTGCTTTCTGCCTCTGAGATGATGCGAACCCTCTTTCCTCATCCTCTCTGCTGCCACCTCACTCTCTCTCCATTCCCAAATATTTAGCAGTTGTGGCAGGGCAACCAAAGGTATCATTTGTATGTGGCACAGCAGAGCCATTAGGGGAATAATTTACTGGAGAAATAATTTACTAGGGAAGTAAAAATGATAGCTAGCATTTATTTACTACTTAATGTATGCTAGGCTGCACCCTTTGCAGCCATTATTTCATTTAATTGTTCAATTTCCCTATGAGAAAGATATCATCATTTTCCCCTTTTATTCAGAAAATAAAACTCAGACTTTAAAAGATTATGCAACTTAGCTATGTATATGATGGAGCCAATATTTAAACCCCTGTCCTGACATATACGCACACACCCAAAACCTTGACTTTTAACTACCAAGTCCCCGGTTCCAGAACCAGAAGAAGCGGCAAAGCTGAACCCGCACAGTCCTTGCACTTCAGTTCAGTGCATTTTGAATCCTATGGATTTGTGCACAAATGGGCGGGGGGCGGGGGGGGGGTGTTTGAAACCAAAAAGGTGGTTTTGTTTTGGGGTCATTTCTGGGGACACTGAGTGCGCCAGAGGTCATTGGTGGTCCCAGGAAATATTTCTTTCAACAGAAACTTTTGGAGTTTGATGGTGGGTTCCAATGCCACCTCATCCCCCTTGGCACTCATGGTATCCTCACGCCCTCACCCATGGCGCGCAGCGAAGAGCAGAAAGAAAAAGGCAGGCTTCACATATGGACCAGGTCAGTCATTCCCCAAGAGACTCCCAGGAACAGTGAGGCTGCTGGGTTTGGTGAGCTCTAGGTGGGGATGGGGGTTATAGCCATTGTAGGCAGGAAGCAACCAGAAAAATAAGGCTCTAAGGGTGTGTGTCCAGGATGATCGATCTTGTTTTGTCACCTACGGTTTATTTATTAAACAGAGATTACACACTCATGAACACAATACAGCTTTTTTTTTTTTTAAAGATTTTATTTATTATTTTTAGAAAGAGGGGATGAGAGAGAGGCAGAGAGGGAGAGAGACATGTACGGTTGCTTTTCACCTGCCTCCAGCCACAGACCTGACTGGAGACCTGGTTTGCAACCTGGTTATGTGCCCTGGCTGGGGAATCGAACCTGCGACCTTTGGGTTTGCAGGCCGGCGCCTTAACCACTGTGCTACCAGCCAGGGCCACAATACAGCTTTATTCACCAAAGATTCTTGGGACACCTACTATATGCCAGGTACTATAGCGTACAGCAGAGACATTATACCCACAGATAACTGAATTCAGGACAATGCTACAATGCCTGTGATAAATTGGCAATAACGTTGTATCTCCTTATTTCACATGCTTCCTATTTTGGGAAACTGTATTTCTAAGGTTATGATTTAAATCATTGTTTCAGATATAAAGCATTAAATTCTGAGAGTAACTTTCATGTCAAAGGAATACAATGTTAGAGCAACCATAATTTTTGGACTGCATGCAGGGCAAATTGCTAAGGAAACTGTGGACTTCAAGAACATCCCTTAACGTACAGTTTACAACGTGAACAAGGTATATGATGCTGATCCTGATGTTGCCACACCAACAAGGAAAATGCATAAGGTACACAAGGATTGCACAAGTCCAGATATTGTACACAGAACCCAGGAGATCATCAATGAAGATCCAGGATGTTCTGAGAGAAGTAGTTGTACTGTGGATGAAGCAAGTGGCAAATGGATGTCATTTTCTCTTCCAACAAAATGGTGCTCCAGCCCATAATGCCAAAAAAGGTGCAAAACTTTCTTAGTGTCAATGTTCCTGAATTCTGGTCAAAGGAAATCTGGCTGCCTATTTCACCAGATGCAAATCCTTTAGACTATTATGTATGCAGCATTTGTGGAAGAGAAGTTAATAAACAACCTCATTCCAATAAAGAGGCTGTCCAAGCTAAGATTGAAAACATGATGTCCATGGATAAAGAAAAGTTAATTAAAGCATGCTCAAGATTCTGAAGTCGAATCAAGTGTATTATTGCAGCAAATGGAGATTTTTTGGAACAATTTAAAAAATAATGACTATGTTTATGTATTTAGATATAAGAATAAATTTATTTCAAAGTATAAGACTTTTGTGGTATGTTTTTTATTTTACTAAAATTTTGCCAATTGATCGTGCACACCCTGTATTAGGTGAGAGGTGAGAACAGAGGCGAAATACAAGATCTTTCCACATGTTCACATGTGCCAACACTAAGCTAAGAACTTTATCGAATCTACTTAATACTCACCAAAACAAAAACAAAATATACCACTAATAAACAGTGGTACCAGGTTTCAGATTTCCACCCAAACCCTTCAGGCTCCTCATCCCAAATATCTAATCACCAGACTCTGTTGCGTCTCATGTTTGTCAAGTCATTGTTTTCTTCCTTAAAATAGGCTTCAAGTGTTAATGGCAAGGTTTCCTTGGAGGGATCCCACTCTCACCCCACAAGCTGACAAGTGTTGGTGTCTGTTGAGAAGTCAGAGCCAGAGTGGGCAGTCCACAGAGAGATTAGGTGGCACCACTGTCCCCATAAATATTCTCAGGGCTCGAGCTTGTTCTGTAGGTTTTGGTGGGTGAGTTTGATCTGGTTTTCATTTTTTTTTTTTAACACAGCCACAGTAGTTGATGTGATAAGGCTGTCCACCCTACCAGCCCCTCTGTGGTGGGGTCGGCATTCCAATCTGGTAGGGCCTGGGGACATGTTATGGTCTAAAAGAAAATATTTCAACCACAGAGCTGCTGATACAAGCATTTCATTCCTCTACAGGGAGGCCGTAGTCAAGGTAAGCAGACAGAAAGGTTATGATTTGTCCATGCCTGCTGAGATCAGTGTTGATTGCAAGCGGGACTCTAGCGACATTGTCCTCTCTGGAGACATGGAATGGAAATACAGGCCGAGCAATGTTAACATCATGTCTCTGGTTTGCAAACAACAGAAACCAATTCAGATTGGTATAGCTGCAAAGAAATGTGTTAACGTTATTAGTTCATGGCGCCTCAGGAGGTGGAGCGGATTGAACAGTGGCCTGCAAAAAAGATATGTCCATATTTGAACCTGGCGAATGTGACGTTATTTGCAAAAAGGGCCTCTGCAGATGTAATTAAGCTAAGGATCTTGAGATAAGATCATTCTGGATTATCCTGGCAGGCCCCAAATCCAATGACATGTGTTCATATAAGAATGAAGTAGAAAGAGATTGGATGCACTCAGAAGAGAAGACACAGAGAAAGAAGGAGACAAGGTGACTGCAGAGACAGAGATTGGAGTGACGTGGTCATAAAGTCAAGGAATGCCAGCAGCCACCAGAGGATGTTAGAAGCGAAGGATGAATTCTCCCCTAGAGCCTTTAGAGGGAGCATGGCCCTGCAGACACCTTGCTCTTGAACATTGGGCTTCCAGAACTGTGACAAGAATAGGTTTCTGTTGTTTTAAACCACCAAGTTTGTGGCCATTTGTAACAACAGCTACAAGAAATTAATAGAGGTGGAGAGAACAGAGTTTGAGGCTCCGTCAAAGACAATCCCTACACTCACCCCGCAGAACTGGTGTAGTGGAGGCATCACTGTCCCCGTGGTGGGCCCCCCAGGACTTGCTGACTCCTGCAGTTGGAAATAACAGAGAAGCGCCAGCTTTTCCAAACATCAATGGCCCTACAACCATCTTGCAGAGTGAGCTGTGGGTTAGACGTCTTACGTGTGGCTATAATAAACTGGAGGTCTTGCTTGCCCAGTTTCATTACTGTGGCAGCTGGGGTTTGCTTCTGGTTTTCAGAGTTAGCTTTTCCTTTGTTGCTGGTGCTGCTGCCTGCTGAAGACTGTGGAGGGCATGCAGGTTGCCTTCGGTGATCCCACCCCATCGCTGTCCCCACTGCTCCCTGTGCCCCAGCCATGCTGATCTAACCGCTGCTTCTTGGACTTTCCGGGTACCCTCTTCCTCAGGACTTTTCCTTGCCTTATTCCTTTCTGCCTGGAGATTACTTCCTTTAACCTGATGATTCACCACCTCACATGATTCAGCTTCAACACTGATCCCTTCTGAAAAAAGCTTTTCTTGACCATCCAGCCTAAAGTGGCAACCCCTCTTCACCCCGTCACTCTGCTTTATTGTTGAAGCACTTATCGCTAGCTAGCATAAATTGCCCATCTACTTGCTTGTTTTTATTGTACCTCCCCGCCCCAAACTAGAACCTACGTTCCCTGAGAGGAGGAATTTTTATGTTTTGCTTGCTGCTATATCCCTCATGCTGAGTAGAATTCCTGGCGTGGTGCTCAATAATACTAGTCAAATGAAGTAGCCATTTTTTTCACCAAGAGTTTAAATATTGTTTCTTCCTTACTGGAGTTTAGCCATTTCTAGGCGATGAATTGATCTTATTCTGGGTCTCCCCAAGAGCCTAGCAGAGTGTTGGGCACATGAAGGCTACAGGGAATGTTTGCCAGAGGGATGAATGAATGGATGGGCAAATTTATACCTGTATTGAACTCAAAAACTTGGATGATTCTCAAGTTGAGATTTCTCCTAACGGTGTTTCCCAGAAGCTAGTATCCAGTACACTTGGAGCTGTTTTTCTGTAGTTTTGCTTGGGCATATAGCAGCTATGTGGTTTTGTACACATTGACTCTTATTCTAGTAAACAGTAATAGCATCCATCTAACTTGCATGTTTTTAATTGTTCGCAGAAGAGTTCGCTTTCTCCCAAACAAAAACCGATGCTGACATCAATCTATAGAAAACAGGAAAACAGGAAATGCCTCTAGCCAGAGGCCTGTGACCTTGCCCATGTGGTCTCCCTTTATAGCATCACGGCTGTAGCTCTGGGTCTTGCAAACAGCTTTGGGAACACCTGTACTGACAAGAGCTAAGATTCCAGCTTTCTGGACTCAGCCTGAAGTTCCCCAAGGCCAGCAGGAACTATCTTTCCTAAAGCAGCAGACTTGACTTCTCAAAAGTGGACACTATCCTGTGCCTGGCCCCTTGCTCTGTGGTTCAGTTTCTGAGCTCCATCAACACTGTGGACCAGACAATTCTATCCTGTGGGCAGCTCTGCTGGCATTGTGGGATGTATACCCGCATCCCTGGCCTCTACTCACCAGATGCTCGTGGTAGCACTCCAGGTGTGAACCCAAACAGTCTTCATTGTTGCCAAAGGTCCTCTGAGGGAGGAAGGCAAAATCACCCACATTGAGAAGCTCTGCTCTGTGGTTATTCCTTTGTTCCCCTCACCATTTCATGGGATTACCATCTAAATCACTTCTATCCAAGATACATAAAAGGCTCAGGTTCCGTGGATATTGACATTTGGGCCCTCCATTTAAGCTCCTGTGGATTTTATACTTTCATCAATAAGACTCAAGCTCTTGCTGACCCTTCAACCGCATTCTGAGAATCTTGGGAAGCTCCGTGCCATTCTACTGTTCGGCCTCTCTTTACCTTCATGGGTTCCCCTTTCTCAAGGCTTTGCGGGCCTCATTCAGAGTGCAGTGATCCTATGAAACCTCGGAGGAAGAGAGCATTGGGTAGCCATGAGATAACAAACGCGTTAGCCTGCATTTGGAACTGTGAGGCCTTTTATGATTTACCGGGGATATGTTCAGACTCCTCAATTGTTTGAATGCTTTTTAAAAAATGACCTTGAACATAAATGGTCTTTGGATAACAAGTGAGAAAATTCATATTGCTAAAGCAGAAAGCCATCCTGTGTGCCTTCCAAAAGGAGGTCCATTGTATTAGCAGGGAAAAGGAGGCTCAGGCATACCCATGACGGCCTGTGTTGTTCATCCATTTCACAACTCTCTGAAAAGGTGCCAGGCTTGTGTTTCTATATTTCCAAGCTTCCTATGCTCACTGATTTCTCTGTAGAAGGGCAGGTGGCCTGGCTGACACAAAATACCTACAACGGAACTTGTTGGAGTTTGGTCCATTGGAACAGGAATGACAGAATGTCAATTTCCCTCCTAACTGCATGTCATCCTCAGGAATCAAATAAGTAATTATAGGAGGCTAAATTGAATTCACTTCACATTCAGATAGGCAGCCTGTGCCTAGAACACGCCACCAAGGGGACACAGCTTTTGTGACTAGGTACATAATAATAAGCCTGGTGTGGGGTGTGGAGGGGGGCTTTGAGCTGTGCCCCCTCCCGTTCACGCAGGGCCAGCCTGGCTGCAACTGGCACCGGCAGCTCCCTACCTGACTCTTCTGTGTCTACTCTCCTGATCTCACTCCCCTGATCACTCCAAGCTTAGAGCTGCGAAAACTGGCAGCAACATGGCTCTAAGGGTGGGACTTTAGGCATTAAGTCAAGATGTGGAGGTGTGTGTGCCCATAGAAGATCAGACCCTTTCATCTGTGACTCCTTCCAGGGGCCTCTATAGAGCATCTATTTAATTGATCCTTCCAGGTAATGTGGTACTCTCTGAAGTCAAAAGAGAAAAGGGATAAAAGAAAGGTTCATATTTTTGAATGTCAGTTACTGAATGACAAGTGATTAAGTGAGCTAATCCATGTTAGTTCATTTAATGCTAAAAGTAACTCTCTGAAATAGGTATTACTGTAATTCTCTCCATTTCTATAAAATCTTACTCATGACAGAGATGATGCTCACCATATATTCACATTCTCCTCTGTAATTCTTCGCCTTCCTTGATAATAGTGTGGGTCATGTGACTCATTAGGGCTGATGGGCTGTAAGCAGAAGTGATTTGTGTCACTTCTTGGCCAAGGCAGTTCAGAGGCTTCCTCCCCTGTCTCCTATTGTAGCAAATGTGGAGGTCCTGTAGTCCAGATGGGGCAACACCAGTATGGTGGAGGGGAGTGTTCATTATGCTTGCACACTTATATTTGGAAGGGTATTTAGAAGCCTCATACTTGTGCCTTTCTGACCAGGTTCATTTCCATCCTCTTCTTGCACACTTTCCATAGCAAAGTCCTCACCAGCTCCTAAGCTTCTCATAAGGTGGTTTAGCTCCGTATCCAATAGTCCTGATTTTATCCTTCGGAGTCACACAAATCAATTATCCTTGCTTTTAAACAAGATGCCTTTCTTGGTATTTGGACTAGGCACTCTGTCCTCTTTGAGTTTTCCTTTCCCCAAGCTTAGTTCATTAAGCTCTTCCTCTCACCCACCTCTCAAATTACAAACAGAACAGATGCCCACAGAGAGCAAGTGACAACCAGAATGCAAAGCATTCCTTCATGACTGAACCTGGCATTGAGCCCTCCATGCTCCAGGAAGGAAAGGATTTGTTTTGTTCACTTATTAGTGTATCCGAGAATAGTGTCCAGCACATAATAGATGCTCAATTAATGTTAGTTGAACAAATGAATGAACCCAAGTCCCAACTCCCAATTTTTTTCCTCTTTCCTTTAAACAATGTGAAGAAATCAACAGTTGATTGTAAATTCCATGATGAACTCATATTTTGGAGCATTTGGGTACGAAACAGCTGCAATGTAAATTAAATATGGACTTTAAGGCACCTTAACTTGGCAAAATAGAATATATATACATATATATGTGTATTTCAATAGTTTGGTAATAGCTTCATGGATTCAAGTTAAGCCCAATAAAAGAATGTACCTAGCTTTCAGCATTAAAAATTGCTATTTATTTATTTTTGCTATGATAAGGCATTATAATAAGGGTAAACTGTTTTTGAAAAGATGGATATGATTCTGGGATGAAAGTGGACCATGGTTAATAAAAGTACAGATGAGTATATCTTCACATGAGACCATTGTATTTAGGCAATAATTCAAATACATCTGCCTTGTCGTGACTCTCATGCCTCCAGCAGATAAGAGAAAATGTAGTTGGGGCTGGGGGGTAAGGGCAGATGCAGCTCTGCCTTTGCTGTGGTGACCCACCTTTGCATTATGTGTAAAGTGAGAATAAGAGGAAATTAATTTATTCATTCATTAAAAAATACAGTTTTGGAACTCCTAATAAATGCCATGCACTGAAAGCTTAATTGCTTTTTACAATAAAGGGAAGAACAGTCACCAGCTAGCTAGTTATCTGAATGACTGTGGGGTGGATGGATATGTAGGTGGGTGGATAGCTGGCTAGTTGGCTGGCTGGCTGGCTGGCTGGCTGGGTGGATGGCTGGCTGGGTGGATGGACAGATGAATGAACAGCAGATAGATAGAAAGAGTGGTAGAGAGTCTTTCTTTGCACTTTCAGTATCACTCCCCTTTATCCAGTCACAGCAGTCCAGTTTTCCTTGGGGTATCATGCTTCCTTATCCTCTGTCCATACGGTTTATGGGGATCTGGTTCTATCTCTGACCAGTGGGTCCATTCTGGCAAAGAAGAACACTGACTGAAGCCTGGGTAGAATCTGGAAGCTCTGATTCTAGAACTGGGGCAGGCACAAGCTAGAGAGAAGCAACTCTTTTCTACTAGACTTGGATTTAGGAAGCTGTAAGCTTGGCTCTGCTTGGTGGGCCATTGGTGCAGAGAGAGAGAGAGAGAGAGAGAGAGAGAGAGAGAGAGACCTAGAAAGGAAGCCACCAGAGAGGAAAGCAGAATTGAGAGAAGGGAAAAGAATACTGATGAAATGATTTAATGATTTGAACATCTGAATTCTGCCATTCCTCATACTAACACCTAGGCTTTTGAATTTATGTTAAATTTTACATGTCCATTTTTGTGTGCATACGTTTATCTTTTGGCTTCTTGCAATCAAAAGAGCTATTAAAAACCATGGATATGTAACCTAGAAGGGCCCAGCTTTTGCACAATGTGCTATGGATGGAAAGTGGAATCAATCACAGCGTCCCACTCACTGCCTCCTGGGGGAGTAAACACGGCCTGTGGGCCGTATGTGACCTGCCTAAATATTGGGATACAGTCCATGATCTAATTTCAAACTGAACTATTTGAAAGCCAACTTGGCAAATATACCCAAATATTTGCATTTTAGTGGCCAAGAAGCAATGGCAAATTTTTATTGATGGCATTCTAGTCAATCAAGCAAATAAGCTCCGTTTTGAGAATTTCTCTCTTGCCTCAAAAACTCAACGAAACTATTTTTTCTTTGAAGGAACCAAAAGAAAGTGGTCAGTAAACATGTTTGTTTTCTTGAAGCATTCATTCCTTGTGTGTGAAAGTGTTCTTTATAGATGATATTCCCCAATGGTCTCTTCAGGTTTAAAACTCTACAATCTCATGAAAAGACCAGTGAGAAGCTTTTCTTCGCACCATCATGTAATATCCCCCAACCTCAGCACAGTGAGCAGCACAGAGGAGGGTCTCAGTAAGTACTTAGTGAATAATTAATGAAAAAATTTTGACTCCTTCAGATTCCCTATCTTCTCACTTAGGAGAACCCCACAGAAGGACCTTAAGAGGCAATCAGATTTCAAAGTCATGGCATTAACCATCATAGAGAATCAAAACATCCCTTAAAATGTAAGTCACCAACTCTGTGAAGAAGTGGGTAGGTCCTCCGTATGTCCAGCTGAGTCCCCTCCCCCTCCATTTGGGCAGACACTTGTGTCTTGGACTGTTGACGAGGTAGACTTGCATTTAAGGGGTCATGAGGACTAAACTCAGCATGGGAAGAGTACCAGTTCACCCTAGAAAAGGCAAAAAGGCAAATGGAGGGATCCATATATCAGATCTTCTATCTCCTGCTTTCTCAGGCTGTGAGTGTGATGGAGGTTGAAACAACCATGTGATTAACAAGATTTCCCTCCTCTGCCCCTGCCTTCTTCTTCTTCATCCCCTTTTTTCTTCCTTCCCTTCTCCTACCTCTGTCTTCCTCTTGTCCTCCCCAGTGCCCACCTCATTTGGTACAATTTGGATAACTAAAATATACTTCTGATACAACTATGCTGCATTCCTAAACTTTCACAGGCCAATGAATGTCCCCAACAAAAGGCACAAGGAACAGCATTCATTCCCTCTGTCCCCTGATGCCCATCCCCACACAGAGCATGCTATGGCTGATAAAAAGTATTCTTTTCACCCTTCCTGCTTCCATCTTCAGCAGATCCTGAAGAAGCAGAAGATCAGAGGCAACGGCTTCCAGCAAGCGCCACACTAGATTCTAAAACCACTATGATTCATCCTTTTTCCATCCAAGTAAAATCCCTGTCTTTACAGTAAATGCGGTGAATGGAAACGGTATCCTTGGAAGTGTACGCACATCTTGTGAGCTCCCCCCACCTCTTTTCTGTGCCCGTCTCCTTTTCATTTTGCAGTGCAGCAAATTGTAATGAGGAAGGGTTTTAGAGAAAATCCATGTCTGGGGATTTATTCAGGCCTTTGTCATAAATTATGGCAACAGAGAACCAGTCTCCTGCTCTACAATTCGAAGAATTTCAACAAGGTGATTACAATGAAGTCCATAGCTCTCTTCAGCTGGAGTGGCACTCGGAGGCGTGCAGCTGCTCTCCCAGACAGGAATGAGTCGGATGTGATGCAAAGGCTGCCTTTGATGAAGAGGCAGAGCTGACTTTTCGAAGGGAAGGCAGTCTTTTCCCCCCAAACAATACTGTGTTGAACTAGAATTGTCTTTTTAAGACTCAGATCAGCATCTACGGGGCACAGAAGTGACAATGTGCAAGACTAAAGCATTTCCCTACATGAAAAATAACCTCATCCCTTGATGCATCTTTGCAGTTCATATAATGACCTTTAAAATGGAGTTGTGGAGGATTGGACAAAGTGAAAAAAATTCAGCCTAGAGCCCTGAAAAGATGATAAAGGATGGTTTAAAGGCCTGCTAATCGGGCACCGTGCCATCTATGACCTCCAGCATAAACCAAGGGAGTAAGCAAAACCACTCTCCGTAGCATTTCTGGATAAAAATCTAATATGAGAATTAAGAATCACTTTGATGATCTGTTTCTGTTCTGGACCAAATCTCTATGGCCTGTCCGATCATCAGATCAGTCTCTATGGAGACCTCCAGGGATGTTCAGTGGTCTAGCTGCCCATCTCAGATAAGCAGGTAGTACCTGCCAAGTAGGAACTTGGGGTTCTTTTCAATTCCAACAGAGGAAGTTTTATCTGCAGAAGCCTGGACCTTCTTTGTCCTTTATTTCTCAAAACGGTTGTCACCTGCTCCAGAGGTCCACCCTGACCACTTGACTAAAAGAAACTTCCCATACCCCAGTCACTGGCTACCACCCCCCATTTTGTTTTCTGTTAACATCCATTCTTCCTCATTAACATATTTATTTGTATATCGTCTCTCTTCTCCCATAGAACCTAAGCTCCGAGAATCTGTGTCTTTCTCACTCACAACACCCAGAATAGTGCCTGGACACTGCAATTGTGAAACAAAATTGTGGATAAAGGAATGGCTTTTCCTTTCTAACAATAATTTTCACACATGTACCTTATTTTTGTGTAAGCCAAATATTCTGGCATTTATATTCTTAAATAATTTAGAATATTCTTCCACTTGAAATTTCACAGAAGACTCCCTACTGCCGACTCCCAGAAGCCATAAAGGGGCAATTTCATTTCTTGCAACAGGTACAAATGGAAACGAGTGTGGGGTTTGGAAACTGTGGAGCAACTTGTGATGGGCGGGCTCTTCTGGAAGCAGATGTTGAGTTGGAGTCTCGGGTAGGAGGTGTCTGCTAGGAATCAACACCTAGGAAAGGAAGGGGAATGAAGCAGGTTGGAGGGAGAGATGTATCTCGCAATGCAGGCTGGGCTTAGCTCTGGAGCCAGAACTGGGTGGTGTCAGAGTGATTCAAGTGGGCCCTTAGATGTGCTCCTGCTTCACTGACGGCATCACAGGGAGTGGGCTGACCGGGGCCAAATTCCCGCAGCTGAGGCTGACCCGGAAAGGGCTGACTGCTAGCGGCCGTCCTCAGGCCACACTCCACAGAGCTGGAGAATGAGTGTCCTGGACAGGGCACCTCCTCTGCATTTCAACATAGCAAATTTCAAGCCAAAACCAGCGCCTTCACAGAGAAGTCTGGCTACCCAGTGTCTTCGAAGAGGAGCCACAAATAGTCCAATTCCTAAATTAGAATTCACGTCCTATAAGTGCTTGCTGACTTGGCAGCAGCAACACTGACATAATTTCACAAATAATGATGTTATCCCAGGCAAAAGTTGCATTAGATCAATTACCACTCTATTTCGGTGCCATCTAAGTAGCTATGTTTATTTCAGTTCACCTATTTTTAAACCGGAGCTTTCAAGCTTCTGAACCACGACCATGAGCTACCTTCTTTTTCCAGTCCTTGACAGCATCTGGCTCACATTTTGAACTAAAGACGATGATTTGAATACTCTCTCTCTCGGTTTCTCTTCTCAGTTCCTAATTGGGGGGGGTGGGGGTTGAGGAGAGGCTGTTCGGCTATAAGGAGAGTCCAAAACTTAAGACAAAATAAAAAGAGAACATTGTTGTCTTAGGACAATGAAAGGAGACTAACATGAACTGTGACAGGAGAAGGTTAGGGTTTGGGGAATATTTCCTACTTCTCAGTATGGGGAGTTGGGGCATATTTTCCTTTGGGAGAAGGATGTTCAGCATGGGTCTGGCTGGACTGTCCAGAGGGGTGGTTAAACCTGAGACGCAACCCCGTGGGTGGTGTTATGGGTTGAATTGTGTTGCCCCCAAATCCTCACATTGAAGTCCTAATCCCTGGGACCTCATAATGTAACCTTATTTGGAAGTAAAGTGGTTGCAGAGGTTAAAGTGTGGCCATTGGGGTGGTCCCTTATCCAATATAACTGGTGTCTCTATGAAATGGGGCAGTTTGGACACAGGCAGACATGCACAGAGGGAAGAAGGTGTGAAGAGGCAAAGGGAGGAAGCCTGTTAACCAGCTGAATGTTTGTGTTCCCCTTATCCTCACCACGAAAGGAGACACCCAGCCTTCCTTCTATGTGACTCCCTGACTCACAGAACTACCACATTCCCAGTTCTCTGACCCCAGATGTGGGGGTAGTTTTCCCAGGTGAAGCAATTCTGCAACACCAGCTGGGCGTCCTACAGTTTAACTCAATTCTGACATCACCTGGAAATAGCTTCAGGTCCCAGAAGTTAGGGACACAGACTTCAAATGCCGATTATAAGTAGTTCCCCACAACTCCTGTCTGATTTGGCTACAAATCAGAGGTTCCCATGACCACCTACACGAGGTCAATGAATTTGCTAGAACAACTCACAGAACTCAGAGAAACACTTACATTTACTAGTTTATTAAAGAAAATGATAAAGGATACAGATGAACAGCCAGATGAAGAGATGCATAGGGTGAGGTCTGGGAGGGTCCTGGGTGCAGGAGCTTCCGTCCACATGGAGTGGGGGTGTATCACCCTCCTGGTATGGGCGTGTTCACCCACCTGGAAGTTCCCTGAGCCCCATACCATGCATACTATTGGGATTTTATAGAGACTTCCTCATGCATACCTCATCACGCCTCTCTGGACAATGGGATTGAGGCTTAAAATTCCAAGCTTCTGCTCATAGTGTGGTCTTCCTATGAACCAGCCCCCATCCCTGGAGTAGCTTCATGGTGAAGGATTCACTGCATCCCAGGAGGCAGAGACTTTAGAGGATATCATCTTGCTGTCATGCAGGGGACCCCTGAGAAAAAGACAAAAGCACTTCCTTTTCCTTTCCCTCCTCTCCAACATATCTTTGTCTCCACATTTTCGTTTTCTGCTCTCTGGTCTTTCTCTGAATTTATTAAACAGTGAATGTGCTGGCAGTAATATGGGGCTCCCTATGTTTCAGTGCCCTCGTATATCAAATGGGCATCATAAAATAATGGATGTGAAAGTGGTGTGGAGAGGAATCTGAAGGATAATGCATGTGAAGTGCAAGTGCATAGCAAGTACTCGGTAAAAAGATGCCCAAACCACCATTATTGTGATAAACAAGAATTTCACATTATACTTCACCATTTGCATCCGTCACTGTAATAAGTGATTATAAATGATAATTAACGAGTAACTCTTTGTTGGCAAATCACAGTCCACTTCTAATCTCTCTTTTGCTCCTAGGGTGTGTCATGGGTCACACAAGCCTAGGTTTAAAACCCGGCTCTATGTTTGTCCAGTGATAGGACCTGGGTAAGATGTTTAAAGGGTCCAATTAAGAGATGAGTCCCTGAAAAGACATAAAGATTGCCAGGGGGCAGCCGAGGTAGGCCTGCCCTAGTGAAGGAGGGGCTGAGTGGGGCAAACAGGTTGGCAGGCATGATTTTAGAGGAAGGAAGTCGGGGAGAGAGAAACACTGGTGTGAGAAATATAGATCGGCTGCCTGCCGCACGTGTCCCAGCCAGGGATCCTTGATCCTCGGTTGGAGTGCATAAGGATTAAAAATAATAATAATAAAATAAGTAACATAAAATGTCTGGGTAGCTCTGGTGAGGAGTCAGGGGAAGTAGTTATTTTTTTTCCTCCACACCCCCCAGAGTTGATTAGTATTAATGATGGAGGCCTTAGTTCTTAGCACCAAATTCCTGACGTCTTGATTATTTTGTTGAAGGTAAAGATAACAATCATCTTCAAGTTCACCAGGGACCAGGAAGTATTCCATCTATTGTCAGGATAATAATAATTTTGGGTGTTTTTGTTGTTGTTATTTTTCTTCTTGCTTTTGTTAATGTTTGGAGTTCTGCTCTGTGCCAGGAACTAGAACCACCTTGAATATATTGCTCATACGTTGAACGGTTCCATAATGGACATGTTATTGTTCATCTATCTGGGGAAAATAAGTAAACCTAGGCTTTAAGAAATAAAGTAACTTGCTCAATATTCCATAGCTAGGAAGTACCAGAGGCAAGATTTGAACCCAGGTAGTTGGAGACCAGATGGAGCCCAGTTAACCCCTATATTAGTTTGTGGAAACTGCCATAACACCACACTACAGACTGGGTGGGTTAAACACAGAAATTTATCTACTCACAGTTCTGGAGGCTGGAAGTCCAAGGTCAGTGTGTCAGCAGGGTTTGTTTCTTCTCAGGCTTCTTTTCTTGGTTTGCAGATGGCCGTCTTCTTCCTATGTCTTCACATGATTTTTCCTCTGTGCCTGTCTTTGTCCAAATCTCCTCTTCTTATAAGAGCAGAATCAGATTGGATGAGAGCCCACCATAATGACTTCATTTTAATTTGCTTGCCTTTGTAAAGACCCTGTCTCCAATAGTCACATTCTGAGATGTTAAGGTTTAGCATTTCCATATTTGACTTTTTTTGGAACACAACTGAGTCCATAGCAGTCCCTCTACCTGTGTTTCCTTAGGTGTGAAACATATACCATTGTTGGAGCAGCATGGTTTCAGGTAGTGACCTGAACACTAATAGCACTGAATTATACCTAGAGAAACTGATTTTCTTTCCAAATCTCTTCCAGCAACTCTGAGTACACCAAGGAGAAAGTCTCAGGTAGGTAATAATGATTTTAACTTATCCAAAGCTTATAGGTCTCTCTTTAAGCAAAGACTGCTACCTGGCTGACTAACTCAAATGAAATGGCCCACTAATATTTTAGAGGTATGGGTGCCATGCATTTGCCATGGACACTGGATTATTTGTCAGCTTAATAATGGTCACTTAAACCTTGACACATGCTCTATATCCTACAGATTGAAGGAACCGAATTTCTATCTAAGTTAACATTGCTGAAGAAGTATTAACAGAGGATTGAAAAGAGAATGAGTGTGCCTCATATGGAGTCAGCATGCCTGGGTCAGGGCTTGGAACTGGCCCTGTGGAGACAACAAAGGATGCCTGCCTACCTCAGGCCTGGGGCCCAGCACTGTTCTCTTGCAGCTGCTGGGGTGTTTCGCTCACCTGCTGCTCCTCTTTATTGGATCCCAGGATCCATGCTCAGGGGCAGATACCAGGGAGCCACACTGTGATCATAGGTCCAAGCCGTATCTCCCAGCCCAGAATTACCAACAGTAAAGCTGGTATTTTAGCCAGCAATTTGTTCCTGTGCCTGTTTCTCAATTGGTTCATAATGCAAAGAAGAAAAAGAGGTGTGTGTAAGGAGTATACAACAGGGATCTTAAAATGGACAACAGCCAAACATCAACTCTTCAGGTTGGTCCAGAATCAGGCAGAAACTGACCTTCAACCGCAAGGTCAGAGTCTGCAGAGATGGTATGGAGTAAATCCCATCTCCTAACCCGTTTGTGCATATCAGTGACTATTACCACAGACAGTTATGGGTCAATTATGGTTTTTTGAATGGGGAATCAGAGCAAGTTTACCCAACAGATGCAGGGGAAGGCAGGAGGTTTCAGGTCCTGGGAGGAAGTTCTGAAGGATGCCAACTGTCGTTGACCAGTTGGCCAGTTGTTCTGATCTTATTGCTTCCTATCAATAAGGGTTGTTCTATTTTATTAATTTCTACAAAGACAGCGGAGAAACTAGGAAGGAATCGTCAAGCCAGATAAGAAACCAAGATGCTTCTATACACTAGTCACTTCCAAGGACTTACCGCATCAGCTTCCAAGACCATCAGAAATATTTTGATTTGTCTAACAACACAGGGGGATCGAGTCAGTCCCATTTATAAATACTGAAATTAATTGATTAATGGGCTTCAAGGCCTCTTAACCAATAGCTTTCTGCCTGCCTGTCCATTATGTTGAAAATAATGTATTTAAAATGCATTGACACTAAAGCCCCTGTGGAGCAAATGACCCTGGGGCAAATGGAACTCTAGGTCGAGCTTGGGGATAGGAGTCTCTTAATTGCCAACTGCAATGCAGCTGTTGGTTGCTTCATCTAGACTGTCCCCATTTCCTATACTTGCTGAGCACTTGCCTGCCTTTATTTTACTTCCTTTCTGCCACCTGAGCCATATCAAGAGGGACTTTCTCATCTATACAGAAAACCACATGTTACGTGGTTTAATTTATATAAAACGTCCAGAAAAGGAAATTTCATAGAGACAGAAAGTAGATGAGTCACTGCCAGGAGCTGGCGGTGGGGATGGGGATTAATTATAAATGGGCATGTAGGATCTTATTTGGGAGGATGAATATGTTCTACAAATACAGGGCAGGACAAAAGTATGTTTACAGTTGTGAGTACACAAAACTGTTTACTTTTGTATTATTAATAATGATTTCAGTATTCTCCGAATGAAGAACTGTAAACCTACTTTTGCCTAATACTGTATGTATATGATGGTAATGGTCACAGAACTTGTACATTTTCTGAAAATTATTAAAATTGTACAATTAAAATAGGAAAATTTTATGGTCTATAACTGATAATAAGCAATAAGTTGCTTATTATTAAAAAAAAAAAGGAAGAAAATGAAGTAGACATTGTGGCCATCGTAGCTGTCCTGCCCATATTCTCTAGGCTTTTATGTTTCTGTACAGGCTCACTGGTTTCCATTTCCAGTCCTAGAGCTTTCTGGTCACTAGATCCCGCTGTGCCCACATGTGTGGCTCACTGTGATGCTGGCATTGTGGGGGTCTGGGAGCTGAAGTTCCATGACCCACTGTAGGTTCTTGGCTTCTTGCAGACAAGAATTCAAATATGAGGTGGCATAGTTTAAAGTGAAAGAAAGTTTCTTAGTGAAGCATGAAACAGGGAATGAGCTACTCCACAGACAGCTGCTTTTCCTAGTGGGATTGACGTTTTTTTATTGAGGCTTATTTAGTCAAGAGGTAGGGCATTCAATAAGAAGGAGGAATATTCAGGATTTTTCCAGGAAAGGGGTGGAGACTTCTCAGAAGAGCACCGAAGAGCACCTCAAGCCATTTGTGTCCTCATGTGGGCTTTCCATTTCTGATCATGGCAGTTTGGGTATGTCATGTAGTATGTTAATGTATTATGATGAGCCTAGAATAAGGCTAAGGGTTATTGAAAAGTGAAATTACTCACCATGTTGGATGGAGAGGGTCTTCTGCTGGTTCTAAGCCATAAATCCATTGGGATTGGTCTTACTATCTCCTTGTAGCCTTATCAATTCTAGCCATTTCAACACATACCCTATTTCAGCTAGAAGTAGCAGGGAATTCATATCCCTTTAGAGAAACCCTTGACCACTAACTGCTAGAAATTGGTGTATAAATATCTCAGCTTCCTTGCCCTTTGGGCATTTCATATGGTGTTTCCTGGAGTCCTTCAAGCAGGATTGCACTCCAGTTTCCCATAGTGGTAAGTTGTTGATGAAATTCATTGTATTGGCTTTCTTCCCTTCCCAGCCTCAATTTCCCACTCTTCTATTGGCATTTCCTGGGATCCTTATCCAAATATATTACTTCCACCCAAATCTTTGTCTCAAGAGTCTACTTTTGAGGTAAAACACTCAGGAAGGGAAGACCTGCTGGAAATTAGTAAGAACTAAAAGTTGATTAAACAGTTTAAATTGAAATTAAGCCATAAACTTGGAGTCTTGGGTTGGGGTCTTAGCTCTCTCTCTCTTGCTAGTTGTGTGACTTTGACTAAGTAACTTGATTCTGAAGTGTCATATCTCTCATTTTTTTTCTAATTGGGAGAATGCAGGTATCTATATTATAGGGATACAGTAAGGATGAAATGTCATAGTACAGCTGGAGCAATTAGCAGAGGAATTGGCACATAGTAACTAATAATATAATAAAAATAATTATATAATAATAATAATTACTATGTAATTATATGTGATTTTATGGGTGACGACTGGTCTACCAAATAGTCACAGACATTTGAATCAGGCTGAAAGAGAGAGCTGGTTGGATTTTCTGGGGTTCATCCATAGAGTGTGCATTTGGAGCCAAGATCACAAAGTTCTAGGGATGCTGCTTGGGTGACGTCAGTGCCATCCTCATGGAAGGACACCAGCCACTCTGGGGGTGGGCAGAAAGGGGACAGACTGTGTCTTATTTTTCAAGATGAACAAAGTGGATTGAGTACTTCTCCAAAGGGAGCTGTTTAAAGTAATGATCAAAAATTAGTAGAATTAGTTTAATGACCTTCTGAAAAGAAGCAAAGATAATCATATTTTATTTAGTTCCATATTAAGTCTGAGTTGTTCATTGGATAGGAGAATAAATTTTCTATGACTGAGCGTGGGACTTTGTAAAGTTATTTTCTTTCTCCTAGCCTATGTTCTCATCTGCGAAAAGGAGAAAACAAGGCTTACCTCAAAGGGATATGTGAAGATTTTATCACTCTTTAAACTAGTAAAGAGAATTGTATAAGGTCTAGTATGTAGCAGATGATCAACATTCACTCTTTTTGTTTTTGCTGGTTTGTTTTTTACTAGTTCCTTGACTAAACACTTCCCCTTCTTTGCTCCTTTCTCCCCCTCTCCCCGCCCCTCTGGATACTGTCAGTCTGTTCCTTATTTCCATGTCTCTGGTTCTATTTTATTTGTTGGTTTTGTTCATTAGTGTCCTGTATTAGATGAGATCATATGGTATTTGTCTTTCGCTGCCTGGCTTATTTCACTAAACATAATACTCTCCAGTTCCATTCATGCTGTCACAAAAGGTAGGAGATTCTTCTTTCTTTCTGCTGCGTAGTATTCCATTATGTAAAAGGGCCAGTTTGTTGTTGAGTTTTTTTTAATCAACAGTCACTCTTTTTCCCCCTTTTCTCTGACTGTTTCTCCAGTAGTACAGTAGTGTTAATTTAGATTAAAACTTTTTTTTTAAACTCTAGGAAATAGAACATGTGTCAAGGCTTAAGGCACCATCATTAAATTGGCAGAAATAATCCAGCAGGCATGGCAAATGCACGGTGCACATGCCTTCACAATAATAGCAGACATTACCAATCTATCATTGCTCTTTTCATTTGAGTTTGGATACAGTCCCGGAATTTGGATACAGTCCCAGCAGAGTGCTCTAAGCCACCACTACCGACTGATCAAATTTGGCATGCAAAATGAAAGTTATTTGCCAACCCCTAGTGTAAGCTTAAAAATAATGGAGTTTAGCACAAGGTCTAGTACTCAATAAATACTTAATAAACGGATGACTAAAAGATAAATGCACTGATGTTATTTAATACTGCCATCACCTATGTCTTCACTACCAAGCTTGCCCAAAGATTGAGCCCAAATTCCTCCAAGTACTGTACCTCCCACTGTAATATTGATCTTTCCTTAGTGGTTGAAGGTTTGGAGGATACCTGGAATGCTCTAACTATAGGAGCAAAGGAGCTTCCTCTGAAAATATGTATAATTAGTATGAACTCATCTTGGGATATTGTCTCCTTTAGTCACATAATTTTTATCTAGTGCTGGCTGCACAGAAAATTCCCGGAAGTAAAAGTTATCTGAAGAGCTTATTCTGGCGATGAAGGAGAAATCCTTAATTGGTAGAACATAGCAAACTACTTTCTGACCAGGAGGCACATCTCGAAACTATATGTGAGGAGACAGCAACTGAGCTGTAACGCCAAGGCTGACGGTGATCTCCTTAGGAAATTGGTTTTAGCTAAAGGAATGACCGACCTTTTTAAAGTCAAGGGGCAAGCATCTGCCATCAAGTCTGCAGATTCAAACACCTCACACTGTTGGTTGCTGAAAGACCGATTCCTGGTCCAATGTTTGCTGTTTTTCTATTGTAAATTTAAAAGCATTAATGGTGTTTATACAATCATGAAAATTAAACGCATCTATTTAATGAGTTTTATTTATTTTTTCTTAGAGAGGAGGAAGGGAGGAAGAAAGAAAGGAAGAGGAACATTGACATGGGAGAGAAACATCCACCCGTTGACTCACGGACGCACCCTGACTGTGGCCCAGCCAGCAACCCAGGTATGTACCACTTACGGAGGATTGGGGATCAAACCCACCACCTTTTGCTTCATGGCATGGTGATCAGACAACTGAGCCACACTGGTTAGGACAAAAATTAAACACATTTACTATAAATGCATAACACTTGAAAGAAGAAAATAAAATCATCCATAGATCTGCCATTCAATGATAGTATTAAAATCTGGAGTAGTTCTCTCTTGCCATTATCCTTTGCATATTTTAGTATAATTATATTTGTGTATTACATGTAAAGATTTTATGTGCTGATTTTTAAAAATTTAACTTTATAACATAGTGTATCTCCATGTTTTTGCAAACTCTTCACACATATTTTAATTGTTGTATAAATATAAATATTCCAAGAGGTGAATATGTGATAATTTACTTTACCATTAGACAATATTGTTCAAAGTTGGGTGTTTTTGATGTTTTGCTATTGTAAAGATGTTACTTGTGATGACTATTTTACAAATAAGGGTTTTTTTTGTATATAGAAGAGTTTCCCTGGAACATTTGTTTAGATTCCAAATATCCCTCTCTTACTCACTCAGAGATATAAAACCCATAAAATAGGTAAAGTATACACATCTGAAGTGTAGAACTCAACTAATTTTACACATATATTTTCAGTGTACCACTACCCAGATCAAATTATAGATCGCTTCCAGGACCCAAAACAGGAACCTGCATGTTTCTTCTATGCATAATTTGTAAATTAAAAAATTGCACTTTGCTCCTAATAAAGAAATACATCTCTCAGTGGATTGGTGCCAGCCTGCGAACCCAAGGGTCATTGGTTTGATTCCCCAGTCAGGGCACATAACCAGGTTGCAAGCCAGGTCTCCAGCTACGGAGGTGAAAGGCAACCATACATTGATGCTTCTCTCCCTTTCTTTCTCCCTCTTTGCCCTTCTCTCTGAAAATAATGAATAAAATCTTAAAAAACCAAAAAACAAGCCCTGACTGGTGACACAGTGGATAAGGCACCAGTACGCGAACCCAAAGGTTGCTGGTTCGATTCCCCAGCCAGGGCACATAACCAGGTTGCAAGCCAGGTCTCCAGCCAGGTCTGTAGCTGAAGGCAGGTGAAAGGCAGCCATACATTGATGTCTCTCTCCCTCCCTGACTCTCTCTCTTCCCCTCTCTCTAAAAATAATAAAATATTTTAAAAATAATGTTAAAAGTTGTTAAAAAAAAATTCTTGTGGTACTCCAGCACACAGGTTGAAATCACTGGATTGTATCTGTATCTCCCTTTACCTCCCCTGGCCCATCCCACTCCCAAGCAAGCTGACCCAACAGTGTTTCCACTTCTATGAAAGAAACTCAGAGGAGCGCTGCTCACTCTACAAATGACTTCTAGTCCTTTTCCTTCTTTCTTTGGCACACTGATTAGAAATTTTAAAGAAACAATATATTTTCTATCTGGTTTAATAAATGACTTTGGGAGAAGACAGCAATTACTTTTTTCTTTCTGGCAACTGTGGAACTGTACATAATTAATTTTTGAATGACAGCGCACCATGAGTAAGTGTGAATGTTAAAATAGAATGTCTATGTATACAAATAAGAAAAAATACAGTATATAATGAATTAAAATAAATATATTTATTAGACTAGTCTCTGATTCTTTCCCTACTCTAATCCTAATCACCATCACATTTATTGAGCTTCTATTGTGTACCAGAGATAACCTAACTTGTTTACACACATCTCCTCATTTAATTCTCACAATAATTTCCTCCCCATTTTACAGATAAGGAAACTGAAGCCATGTCCCACACAGGCAGTAAATAAATATTGGAACAGAAATTTGAACCCAGTGTGGTCTGCCTCTAGAGCTGGCACACTTAATAATCATGCCGTGCTTCTGCTAAGGTCATGCACACTTGAACTTGTAGGTGATGACAGTTTACTGATCTCCTGTTCAGATTTTCTGACAAGTGACCTATTTGAAATGGAATATGCCAACTCTAAAAAAGGAACTTTGCCCTTTATATCTTTGGTGATGTAAGATACCCTATATTTCGCATTGTTACAAAGTTAATAAACGAGTATGAGTTGTGACTTTAATCCATATATATTTCTTTTTTTTTTTTTTTTTAAGTATTTTATTATTTCCAGAGAGAAAGAAGAGGAGAGAGGCAGAGAGGGAGAGAAACATCAATGTATGGTTGCCTTTCACCTGTCTCTAGCCAAGGGACTGGCTGGAGACCTGGCTTGCAACCTGGTTATGTGCCCTGGCCATATATATTTCTAATCTCCACCCAAAGCTATGCTTGGGGGTGGGGTGGGGGAGAGAGAGAAAGAGAGAGAAGGGGAAGAGAGAGAGGTAGAGAAAGGGAGAGGGAGAGAGAGATAGAGGAGGAGATAGAGAGGGAGGGAGAGAGAGAGAAGAAACATCAATCAGTTGTCTCTCTTTGCACCCCAACTAGGGATTGAACCCAAAACCTTGTCATGTGCCCCAACCAAGGATCAACAGGACCATGCTCCGGCCAACTGAACCATCAGGCCAGGGCTTTCTTTAATATTTTTAATGGCTTTATTGAGACATGATTTACATAACATAAAAATTCACTGCTTTGATATATTTGTAGTTATGCAGCCATCACCATAATCTAATATTAGAACATTTCCATTATCCTCCCCACCAAATCACATTCCCCTTGTGTGACTACTCCCCATTTCCTCTTTTCCAAGCCAGCCTCTGGCAACCGCTAAACTACTACTTTCTCTCTCAGTAGATTTGCCTATTCTGGACATTTCATCTAAATGAAATCATACAGTATGTGGTCTTTTGTGTCTGGCTTCCTTCCTGAACATGTTTTTGAACGCAACCATGAGGTAGCATGGATCAGTTCTTCACTGTAAATAGTTGTACAGTGTGCCATCGGTATTTTCACCATGCGAGACATCTTTCTCATTCTTTGCCTGTATGTAAGTAAGGCTTCATTTGTTTTCAGATGTTTTCCCTTTATCAAGACTGCCAGACCCCTCTTTCTCCATTGTAATTTATTCTTAAAGAGTTTCATTCTCCTTTCTTCCTCCTTCCCTTCCTCCCCTCTTTTTCTTTCTTCCTTTCTCCTTTTCTTCTTTTCTCTTTCTTTCTTTCTTTCTTTCTATTTTCTTTTCTTTTCTCTTTCTTTCTTTCTTTCTTTCTTTCTTTCTTTCTTTCTTTCTTTCTTTCTTTCTTTCTTTCTTCCTTTCTTCCTTCCTTCCTTCCTTCCTTCCTTTCTTTCTCTTTTCCTTTCCTTCATTCCTTCTTTCTTTCTCTATGTCTTCCTCAATTTTCATTGTTTTTGTTTTATTTTATTTACGGTATATTTAAGACTGTAATTCACCTGCAATTTTCTAGTACATGATATAAGAGCCCAGCAATGTTTTCCTCCAATGGAAAATCAATTGAGGAAGCAACCGTCTTTAAATAAACCATATTTCCCCACTGGATCAAATTTTGCCTTTGTTACATATTGATCTGTTTCTTTTTTCTATTACTAAACTAAAAATGCCATTTTTATTTGCTTAAAATCAACTATCTTATATTCTGATATAAGTTAAGGCAAGCATATCCTTGCCACTTATTCGTTTATTGGCTATTTTGGGGAATTTTCTCTTGCATTTGTTTAATCCAGTTTTCTTTTTCCCCCTCCCCCATACCACAAAACCAAACTGTTGCCAGTTAATTTCTTTTATCCATTTTGGTAAAATTTGCATTTTACATCTGTCTTTCCATTCAAGAATATAGTATCTAACTCCATGTGTATGTATCTTATGAAATTCAATGAGAGTTTGAAGATTATTTTAAAAAATAGTTTTCTTCATATAATTCCTGGCCTTTCTTCTTAAGTGCTTTCCCAAGTTATTTTATAGTTGGTGCTATTGTGGCTGGGATGATAAAATTTTTCCATCCAATTTTCTCCATATCCATTGCAAAGTCATTGTTAATATAGAGAAGAGCTATTAATCTTGTATAATTTTATTGTTTCCAGTCACCTTACTACAAATACTCTTGTTTCAGAATTATTTGTTAAATATTTTTACTAGAGTTTGTTTTCATTAGTATACAAGCAAACCATCAAGAAAAAAAGAGATTTTAAGTTCCCTTCAATATTTACACTGATTATATTTTCTTATCTTTTGCACTTGCAAGAACTTCTGTGATTATTTACACTTTATCATCTTCATCATTTTGAATAGTGCTTTTGTTCAGTGCTTTTCAGCGTGTTTAGGTGATTTCCTTCTATAATGTTTTATGTGGTGATTTATTAGGATTAACTCCTAAATTTAATCAAATGGCTTCTCAGCTTCACCTTTACTGTAGTGATATAATTAATGGATAGTATCGCATATACTTTCCCTGATTCAAACCAGTCCTAAATTTCTGTACTAAGCTACTTGGTCATAGCACTT
Source organism: Noctilio leporinus (assembly GCA_004026585.1). Classification (NCBI taxonomy): domain Eukaryota; kingdom Metazoa; phylum Chordata; class Mammalia; order Chiroptera; family Noctilionidae; genus Noctilio; species Noctilio leporinus. The sequence continues at coordinate 139,898 of PVIW01001846.1, forward strand.
TATTCATTTGATGCTAGTAGTTTAGACAGAGTATTTGTCTCACTCATCAGTAAAATTTATGTATAGTTTTCTCTTCTGGTGCTCTCCTGATCAGAATGGAGTTTTAAAAGGATTGCATTACCTTCTATGGCAGAGGTTAGGAACCCTGGCTGCACGTTAGAATCACCTGGCACACCTGACACCGATTGAATAGGAATTTCTCGGGGAGGCGTTTGAACATCATTAGTTTTCAAAAGTTACTAGGTGGTTCTATCATGCAGTCAAGTCAAAGAACCACCATGCATAATTTTGAATTGTTTGAATATCATTGGAGCCATCTGTTTTTTTATATAAGGTTATGTAGAACTCAGCCATGAACTTCTCTGATATGGGAGACTTTTCCGATGATAAATCTATTTTTACATTTTCATAATTGGTTTCTGCAAGTTGTCTACCTTTTTCTTGGACACACACACACACACACACATTTGTTTTTTCAGAAGTGAGTCATTCATTTGGGTTATCAAATGTGTTGCCATAGAATTGCATATAACAGTCTTTAAATTTTTTCTTTTCTTCTGTAACCATATCTTCATTTTCCTTATCAAACTTGTGGGGAGTGGGAGAAGGGGGTTAATCTGGTATTTTCAAAAATGAGCATTGGAATTTATTAAACTTCCTCCTATTTGTGCTTTCTATTCCATTACATCTAAATTCTACCATTACTAATATTCTATTCAGAATTTCTTTTAGTTTACTTTGTTCTCATTCTAACCTTCAGGGGTTTGTAACAAGTCTCCTTTTTGTTTGATTATTCTTTACAATAAAGGCATTGAAGTCTATTAATTTTCCTCTGACAACAGCTTTTGTTGTATTCCATAAATTCTTCTATAGAATGCTCTCTTATTTGTTGCTTGTTATAAAAAGATTGAATTTTGTTACGTCTGTCAAATTTTAAGTTAAAAAATGTATTTTCAGTATGATTGGATTACTATCAAAGAATTCAACTCGAGCAGAATCTCTTTTATTTCATTTGTTGAGACTTTATGTCCAGGTATATGACAGATTTATGGATATTAGAAAATATTATTCATTTTATACTAAGGTAAGCATGTTTCTATACGTATATCTAATAAATTGAATTTGTAGGTGGAACTATGTGATTTCTTCATGTCCTTATTTGTATTTACCTGCTTGATATGGAAAAGAATACTGATTTCTTCAAATCTATATGTATTTATTTTATCAAGCTATCATTGTTTTTATAACAGTTACCAATTTTTGTATTTGGAGTTACTACATGTTGGCACTGCTCTGAGTGGTTTTTAACACTAACTCATTTATTTAAGCTTCGGGACAATCCTAGGAGAAGGGTAAGATGCTCTCCCAAAAGAACTTGGCAAGGTCCCAGAGTTAGTAAACAGTACGTGCAGGATTGAAACGGGGTGGTTTGGATCCAGAGTCTTGGTCTTAGCCATCATCTGCAAATCACATCTCCAGTATGGTTGGCCTTCCCTCCCATGAATGACCCCCTCATTACAGGCGTAAGATGGGTTCTCCATTTTCTTATGGGACTCTATCCCTGTAACTACATTAGATGAGTCCCAGGCAAGCTCTAGACTCAAATCAGGATAATCAACATCCTTTGCTGAGGTGTTTATGAACTATGAGAATGTAATTCCTTCATTGGTCTAGCAAAGGTTACCTGAACTCCTACCGCATACCTAGCACTTGGTGCTGAGGGTAAAGTAGTGAATGGAACAGACAAAACCTCCCTTGTGGAGCTTATAATCTAGTAGAGTAATACAGACCAAAACAACCTATAATAAATGATTTTTGTAAGAAAAATGATAAGGGGTACAGAAAAAAAAAAAAAAACAGAACAAAATAAAGGTGATTGGGAGTATTGACTAGGGCAGCGTGATTTCACTCAGAAAAGCTTGAATGAAAAGCTGTTCTTTGTACAAAACTTGAACAAGGTGAGGGAGGGAGGGAGACATGCAGAAATTGAGGTGAAGAACATCCCAGGCAGAATGAGAAACTGGAGCAGTGTCATCAGGCAGGCAGGTGTGTCCCAGAGACCCCAAGAAAGCCAGGATGACAGGGGAGTGTGAGCAAAGGGGAGGGGAGCGGTATGTGAGGTGACAGAGGTGATGGGGGCTGGATGGTGAAGAACCTGGCAGACTCTCAGATGAGCATTGGCTTTGTTTCTTTTTATAATGTATTCATTTATTTTTATTTTTCTTTATTTTTATTATTGACATTGTTACAGATGTCCCCATTCCTCCCACCCATTGCCCACCTCCACCCAACCCTGACACCCCTACACACCCCTCCCCACTGGCCAGCAGCACACTGTTGTCTGTGCCCTGGAGTTATGCATATCTGCTCTTTGGCTACTTCCTTCACCTTCTTTCCTTCAGTTCTCCCTCCCCAGTTTGGCTTTATTTCTAAGAGAAATGGGGACCTATCTGAGGGTATTGAGCAAACAAATGATTGACAGCATCACACAAATTTAAATGGGTTCTTTTTGGGAGCAAAGTTAGAAGTTAGGTCGACTCCTACAGAAATCAAGGGAGAGATGATGGAGGCTTGCACCTAGGAGGTGGCATTGGGGATGGTAAGATGGGCTCAGATTCAGGAAGGCAGAGCCTACCGGACTGCTAACGACTTGGGTGTGTGCCATGAGAGGAAGTGAGGGGCCACGGGGACGCAGGGTCTTGAGAAAGGGAAGCTATGGGTAGAGCAGGTTTTGGGGGGAAAGATCAAGAACTTAGTTCAGGACAAGGTATGCTTAATATTGGTGGGAGACAATACTTCATGGGTCGCTTGTGTTTCTTCTTATCCTACGGGCAAACGCCCGTAGGGCTCTCTGCTCTGAATTCCCTTTTCAGGGATGTTTGAGTAATTGACCAGTCTTGGAAAATGGAGCTATTTTGTCTCTGGGGCAGAGGGCAGATATATCAGCTGTCCAGGCCAATAATAATAATATTTTTCCTCTGGGGCAAAGATTTAGCAGGTTTGCCTGCAGCTCGCTAGAACATTTGGGACTTTTGTCAGTCATGTGCATCATATCCACCATAGTCCCCTGTGCATCACTCCCCCAAAACACACATACACACTTCTTGGGAGGCAAGGGGAATGGGTGCAAACATTTGTGCTCTGCTTCCTGCTCTTCTGTGAGTCATCAAGTCCTTTGTCTCTGACCCAGGAGTCTCATGTCTCCTGCCAGCATCCCAGGGGACGGTGGCAGGATAACTTGTTGCCTTGCAGGTAGGGTAAAATCCCCACCCAGTTCTTTCACCATCCTTGACAAAGATATCTATTATACATCCAAGTGCAGGTACGTAAACAAGTGGATGTATGAGTTTGCAGTTCAGGGGAGTAACACAGGCTGGAGCTATAACTTGAGCCTTTGAAGCATAGTGTGATTTTTAAAGCCTTGCAGCTGGGTGGTGAATAAGAGAAGTCATGGGACAGAGGCCTCGGAGAAGCCAACACTGAAAATGGGGAAAGGATGGGAGGGAGGGCAATATGGGAAGAAGAGGAATTAATTAATCTGAGAAGGAGTACCTGTGAAGTAGAGAGAAACACAGAGAGTAGTGTTCTGGATGCCAGAGAAAGAAAGGGTTCCCAGAGGAAGGAGCAGCAGTTGTGTCCAGCACCGCAGTAACTGTTGCATTTAGTAATGGAGAGGTCACTTATAGAATCCATTCTATAAGTGTGTGAGTGAGGTCCGCTGGGGGACTGGGGAGCAAACACCTGTTGAAGACAAGATGGGAAAAGAGGAATTGGAAAGAATGAGTTAAACTATTCTTTTGAGGACTTTTGCTGTGAAGGCACAGAAGCATAGGGTAGAGACTAGAGAGGGAAGTGGGGAAAAGAGGACTTTTTTTTGTTTTAATTAGAGAAGTAGAAGTAAGTTTAGATACTGGAGAGAATTATGCTGTAGAAGAGAAAATGGTGATAAAAGAATGAGACAGGGAAGTGTTGAAATGATGTTATTAGTGGGTGAGGATATGAGGTTGTGATTTAGTGAGAAGGAGAAAGAGTGGGGCTCATGCAGGATCCTGGATAGTCTCTTCATAAAAATGTAGTCATCGCATCAATATAGGGAAGTGGGGAAATGGGATGGAAGGAGCTTATAAGAATTCCCTTCTGCTTGCTTTCTCCTTCTGCAGTGAACTATGATGCAAGGTCATCAGGCCTAGCTTTCTTTATTCCTGACCTTCTTTTATTTAGATTGTTCAATTCTATTACACACCTCAATGTACCAGCTGTAGAAACAGAAACCCAACTTGAGGAACTTGAACCAATGGGGGCTCATTTTCAGGTTTGAAAAAACTCCAAGGGTGACACAACAGATTTCAAAGGTATCAGAGACCCAGGCTGCTTTCATCTTTCTGGCTCATCAACTCTTGCGATGACTTTTATCCTCATGGCCACTAAATAGCTGCTGGAGCTCCAGCTATCCTTTCTACGTTCCATTCCATGCAGAGAGAATGGAAATGAAAAGGGGTAAAAGGGCACTTATCCCAAGTGATTTAGCATCCTCCACCAAAGGATTTCTTGGAAGCTCCACAATGATGTCTATTGTTCATCCTTTGATCATCCCTAACTGCAAGGAAAGCTGGGAACCATTGCTTTCTGGTTAGGTACATCGTCACCCTAAAGAAATCAGGAGTCTTTATCAAGCAAGAAGGGCACAATGAGTATTTGTTAGGCAGCTAGCAGATTCAAGCATATCCAATGGCCTTCCAATAAGCTTTATTTTTAAGTCTTTTTAGAATGGATTCCCAAGATGTACAAACCAAAGAGACTTGAGAGACACTGAAGAATCACGCTAGGTACCAGATGGGTTGAGATAACCTAGGTACCAGGAGGTGCAGAGTGAAGGCTGCAAACAAGATGAGAGAGAGAAGATGAGCCTGGAGGGAAAACAAACTATCAACTTGAAGGTACAGGGGCTAGACAGAAACCTTTCTAACACAGAGAACCTTTGAGAAGGGTGAGGGTAAAGCTAATAAAATAAGAGGGTATTTGGACAAAAAAGGTTTGAAATCAAATACATCAGTTGCTCTTAATCCTTTTTTTGTAAGGTGGTATCTTTTTAACTGTTTTCATGTATCTTCTTAATCCATTCTATAAGCCTTGTCATACCCACACAAATAGTTGAGTTTTTACTAACCATGATTCAGGAAAATCCAAAAATGATAAAAGAACTCTTCTGAATTGAATAGTACTGTTCATTTATTTATACATTGTAATAGTATGTACACACATTGGAAAAAATAGATATACTGTTATTTATTCAGCTGACAGGTTATGCTTGGTGCGTACAAGGAATCAGACTCCTCAAATAGTTGCATTTCATGAGACAGTTCATGAAACACTTCAGTGGGGTTCCCAGTGAGGTCCCTGTGACCAGCCTGTTTAAACTTGACCTATTCTAGTCATTCCAGCAGGTGGCTCCTTTTTATTATCTCCACAGCACGCATTATACTGTGATATTACTTGTTCACATACTTAATTATGTGTCTTGGCACCATTTGCCCTACTAAATTAAAAGCTCCATGAGGGCAGAGACCTTCCCAGTTCTATTTATCACTGGCTCCCCAACATGGGCACTATCCTGGGTACTGGGTAGGTTCTTAAGAAATATTTGATGACTATTATTTGTTGAAGTCCTCAACACAGGTCTTGGCACATAGTAAGTGCTTAATAAATGTTAACTCTCACCATTACCCACATCCCTCAACCATCTGCCTGCCACACCACCATCATCATCACCATCATCACCATCATTACTGCTGTCATTGGCACAATTCTAAGCCTATAACCCCAGGAGTCAGGCAGGGCTCCACTCACACACACAATAACATTGATTTTAAAGAGGTTCAAAAAAAAAAAAAAAAAAAGTCTGCTAAAAGAGTCTAAGACTCCGATCTGGAGTGTGTCTCCTTTTCAAACATCACAGAGTTGCAAAGGAAGCATAAAGGCTGTGAGACCCTAGGGGTCGAGCAGCTGGTAGGGAACAAGGTCAGATAATCCCTTAAACTGTGTGGTGATTTCTGATTTTCAGGTCCGTTCTTCTTTTGGTGTCTCCTCCTCTGCCCATCCCCAGCCACCCCCACCCCCACACACCCTACAGTTGCAAATACCTTCTGCACAGAGTGGAAGCCACTTTAGGGCCCTGCTTTTCCTTGCTGCCTCTACAGGGAAGTTTGGGTCAGAAGGAAGTTGTTTGCTACCTAGAGCTCCCTCTGCTGATGCACGGGGTGGATGATTAGCTATAAAACCAGAAGTTTCAGCAGCACAGCTGGAGTCTGGCGGGGCATGTCGCCTACCTATGCCTTTGGTCTGATCAGAAGCTGTTTCCTTTTCTTGGGTGGAGCTGGGGGACGGGGCACAGCTAATGCATATCCATGGCCTCATGTCCTTCGGGGGTTTCTAGGGTCTTTCAGCATCCTGTTTCCTCTGACCTCCTTGTGCCCAGGAAACCTGGCGCTTACAGGTTCTTGTCAGAGAGAAACAGGGATTCCTAGTGATTGGACGATGATGTCTGTGCATAACAGACACTCAGAAACAGGTGATCCATGTCTGTTATTTCTGTTTGATACAGAAGTGAAACCTAGGGGGAGGATTTTTGATTTTTTTAAGAGCAAAATCGCAGTTAATTTGTAGAGTCTGGGTAAAAATAGGTTCTAATAAACTAAAAACAAACAGACACATGATTACTATTTAAAAAACCCTACATATTTGATTAAATTTGACTCATGAAGTTTATTTAAATTCAGAAGAATGCATGCCATGCTCTAGTTCTCCAGTACCTTCTGTCAGGACTCCTTGAGGGAAGGAGAGAGCAGTTCTTTACAAACCAGCCTCCCAATGTGACCAACTCTGCCACTGGCTAGTGACAACACTGCATATGAAATATATGACACTCCATTATATACAATACCCTTATCCCCTGCCAGTCTCCCGCCCCAGAAGCCTTAGGACATGGGTAGTATTATGCCTTCCTCTCTCACAGATTGGAACATTAAGGTTTGGTAATGTTAGTAACCTGCTTAAAGTCACACAACTAAAAAGTTGCTGAGATGTTGATAGAGTCTGAGAATTTGTATGCGCCATACTGTGACCCACCAGCTGTGGTTCATTCCACACCCATAGTTCACTTAGTGCCCTGAACTTTGCAAAGGGCCAGAGAGAGCAGGTCCTTGCCCTTGGAACTTTTATCAAAATAAAGGACTAGATGTAGTGCTGCTTCCTCCAGGCAGCCTCCCCTGACTATTCTTTTTTTCCCTCCAATACCTTTGGACACTCATCGTAGACAGTGCCCTACTGTTATTAAGAAAACAGATAATACCAAACATTTTTTGAGCCCTCACTATGTGCAAGTCCCTATAGAAAAAAAACTTTACATGGGTTATCTCATTTAATCCTTATAAGAAATCTTTATATGAGTATCCCTGTTATAATATCCCTTTCCACAGAGGAGAAAACTAGGCATAGAGAAGGTAAACAACTGACACTGAACATCTCAGTTAAGAGTTGCAGTCCTTAAGGATGAAGACCCCTCTTTTCCTGACTTACCTCATGACCCATGGCATAGCACACGGAGCACACTCAGGAGCTGAGAACAACTTGCTGACTAATTTACTCTCCCCACACTCAAAGGTGAAACAGGATTTTGGGGGGGGGGGGTGTTGGAGAGGGAAGCCCACACATCAGTTGGAATTTCCTTAGAGCTCTGGCTTTAGTTAACGCGAGACTAGGAATCGTATTTATAAAGAAAAATTCCTTAGGGAATCTTCTTCATATCTATATTTCACTCACCCAGCAGGATGCCTAGTGCATAATAGGGTCCAATACGTCTGTGTTGAATGACTGAATAAGCTTTAAGAATTCTAAAGAAACTTGCTGCTGTTGCTAAGGCTGCCGCTGCCAGAGTTTCAGCCAGTACTTCGGCTCTGTCTTCTATATCAGGGTCCAGAAAATGCTTCAGGGGCTGTCTGTCTTGGGCAGAAAGAGGGTCTCAGCTCAGGAGCCTGCCTTTCTGCTTTTCTATCTCAGGTGATTTTTCGTCCAAAAAGCCTCACATAAGCTGTTTATGGCATCCATAACCTGCCCGGAGCTTTTAAACCTCTCTCTCCGTGGCTTTTTATGAGTTGAAATAAATAATTCGCTCTCTCTACAAGGATTTGGGGGCCTGGATCCTTAACCTTACTCCTTCAGCCTGTGGCCCTGGAGGGGGCTGAACCAGAGTGTGGGCCACGGAGGACTGTGGTTAACATGTCCCCGCAGAAAATAGAGAACATCGTTGTTGCTCAGAGGGAAAATGCAGCCCAGACCTTAAAGCAAACATGGGCAGGAGGGGGGAGGGGGTGCCAAGAGTCCCCAGCCTTTACTGGGGTTGAGAAGCTCTGTTTAGATACCGAGGAAGAGTTCTGGGGATGTGACATGATGATCTTGGGGACCATCTCACCCAACCCCTCATTTGGCATTGAAGAACCGTAAGTCCTTGGAGGTGAATGACTTACCCAAGGTCATGTAGCATCGCAGTGGCTGCATGGAATAGATAATGGTGGCTCCTTCCCCTATACCTATTCCCTTCTTCCCATAAGACCCCAATTCCTATATGTAACCAGGTAGTTGCAGGGGTGCTGGCTTCTTCCCAGGGCCTTGGCCAGCTACATTCTATCTTCCTGGCCAAAGTGCTTGGTTTAGGGAACACCGTTTCAGTCAGAATCTCTGGGCCTTTGAGGGGAATGCTGCAAAATGTGAAATACTGTCCTTCTCCTGGGCTAGAAATGAACAAAGGAAACTAAGTAGTCTCAGCAACTGAATCCAGGCTGACATGATGAGAGAACCTCAGGATGAAGCAGACCCTGTGAAAGGCAGAGAGGAGATGGAAAGAAAAGGAATCCCAGGCCATAGTTCTAAGTTGCTGGATCAAACCTCATTTTCTTGGTAGTCACTCGCACCCCATCCTCATGAACCCATAGCACTTCCTGCATGCCTCTAAAGTGACACCCCTCTCACAGCATTGTAATGACTGACCTCTACATCTGGCTCTAGACTCCAAGCTTAGTAAAGGGGACACTCAGCTTTACCCACCTGTGTGTGGGCCCCTGTCCTGGCCCATTGCCTGACACAGTTTGATGTTCAGGGACTCTTATGGAGTAGATAAAACAATCTCCCTGCCTCTTTCTCTGATGGATCCTCTTTATTCCACCACTTCTTTTTACAAATTAGAATGAGATTTAAAAGCACAGTAGAAAAGATGCAAAGTATTCACTTCAAGGTTCCAATTCACACTGGGGATTGGATCCGCTATCTGCATTCTCATGGTGATAAGTCCCTACCCTACACCCCAACCCCGTTAACTCTCTCTATTCTCTCTGTGTGTTCAAGGCTGCTGTGCAGAAAGCCTTTGGCAGAGGACAAGGGAGGGGAGAGACTAAGTCAGAGAAGGCTGGGGATGAAACTTGAGCCCTTTGGGATCCTCAGTCTAAACCCTCATTGGCAGAGCAGGAAGCTCAGGCCCAAGAAGTTCTCCTGGCTCAAGGTCACCAAGCAGTTTAGCCCTCATGGCAACAACACCTGTGCCTTCCTCCAGGAGCTGAGCCCTGACCCAATGGGAAGGCAGGCTTCAGAATGCTCGGGAAGAAGGAGCTGATGGAACGTTCAGGAGCCAGATCTGGGGTCTTGTAGCTTGTGAAGGTTGAGAAAGTTCCCAGGGTCTTCCTTTCCCCAATGAAACCCTTGCTCACCATCTGGGTTCAGAGTCTCTTGACTTGTGCGCCCCTAGGGACCAGAAAAGTGACTCAATGAAGCACTTAGTACATCGTTGGCACTAGTGGGTGGGTGTGATTCAGAAGTCACTCACTGGGACTCATTCATAGCCTCCTTCCGGCCCCTCCACGCCAGGGATCCAACGATCCCTCTAGCTCTGACGCTCCAGAAACATTCCTCACATCTCCACCTGCCAAGCAGTCTTTGTGCGCACAGAGGATCCCGGACCGCAAACACCGTGGCGGGGAGCGTGCTCCACTCAGCGCCTCGTGCTTGCTTCCCACACGCAAGGCAGGATCTCAGGACCCCCAGATCTTCGCCTCCGCCCCCTCCCGTCGATGCTGAGTGGGCCCACCCTCACCCCAATCTCCTTCTGCCTTTTTGGCTCCCGCCTCTTTTCCTCTGCCGCGGGAACTGCCCCCAAACCCACTCCCACTCCCGTCGTTGTGGGGGGTCTGTCTTCTGTTTGCCCCCCCCCTTCTCTCCTCCTTTTTCTTCCCTCGCTCCACCCCCAGGCCCCACCTCTCTCCGCCCCAACCCCCGAACCCCTAGCCGGTTCCCAGTCACCCGGTGCCCGTCCCTCCCGGAGAGGGGTCTGGGGAAGGGGAACCGCGGAACCCCCCGCCTCCACCCGTCCCTGCGTGCCGTCCCCTAAGCGCGCGCGCCGGCGCCCCCCTCCGCGGCCTCCTGCTCCCCGCCTCCCCGCCTTCCCCTCCTCCTGGTGACGTCCGGGTCTCTGCCCGTCTGAAAACTCCGCGCCGCGGTGGTGGAGGCGGCGGCGGCGGCTGCGGCGGCGGAGGAGCAGCGGCGAGCCGAGGCGGCGGCGGCGGCGGCGGCAGCCCGAGCGGGAGCCCGAGTGGCGGCGGCGGCCGCACGAGCCACGGGGAGTGCGGGGGCGGCCCGGAGTGCCCGGGTCCCCGCGCCCCGCTCGCCCGCCGCGCTCCGAAGATGGTGGCGGCGCCGTGCGCCCGGAGGCTGGCCCGGCGCTCGCACTCGGCGCTTCTCGCGGCGCTCACCGTGCTGCTGCTGCAGACGCTGGTCGTGTGGAATTTCAGCAGCCTGGACTCCGGGGCCGGGGAGCGCCTCGGGGGCGCAGCGGTCGGCGGCGCCGAGCAGCCGCCCCCGGCCCCGGCCCCGCGCCGAGAGCGCCGGGACCTGCCCGCCGAGCCGGCTGCAGCCAGAGGAGGTGGCGGCGGCGGCGGCGGCCGCGGAGGACGGGGGCCCCCAGCGCGGGCAAGGGGAGGCGGCGCCGGAGAACCCTGGGCACAGCAGCCGGCCAGCCGTGGGTCTCTGCCCGCGTGGGCGCTGGTAAGATGCCCCTTCAGCTCGGGTCCGGGAGGGAAGAAGGAAGGGAGCCAAGCAGCCCTGGCCCCACGCCCCCCAGTCCTTGAGCCCTGGTCATCAGTCTGGGGCACCCCAAGCCTGATGGCACAGCCTTTTCCCCTGGTAGTCAGCATGGGGTCCCTGCTAAGGCTTAGGGGCCGGGGGCTACCCCATCCTGAGTCTGAGGACTGCCCCTGTAGGGTCTGGGGAAGTTATCTTCAGAGGAGGCGCTTTGGGGGTTACAGAAGCTGTCTGGGTGCCTCTTCCCCGTCAGTCTTTATTGGGTGCGCCTACTCGCTGTATGCCTGTGGGTGGTGGGTGCCTCGAACCCCGTCTGAGTGAGTAGATGGTGCCTGGGATCTTCAGCCTCTGCTCACGGGTGGTTCTCCCAGCATCTCTGGTTTTTACCGAACTGGGTGCAAACAACTCAGTGCCTGGCTTGCCGCCTCGTTTCTTTACCCTGGACTGAAGGGGGTCTGGAATCGGTGTCCCAAGTCCCCAGCTGCATCCCTGAATCAGTGTGGCGTGCCAGTTCTTACTTTGGGTCTTACTCCCATCTCTGCGTGTCTGACTTCTGCTTTTACCTTCTCTACCTTTTCAGTCTCTAATCTTGCCCTCCCCTTGTGCCCTCTCTGACTTTCCTCACCCTGCCCGCCAGTGTCAGGAAACTGGCCCTTCCAAATGGTGTCCCTTGCTGTGTCCTGTGGAGCTGATTCCTTTCATTAGCTGTGTCCCACCATGCCATCATGATGTGGGCTGCTGTGGGTTTTCTGTGCCCTCCTTGTGTGAAACTGTTCCTTCGGCTCTGAAACTGTTCCTTCGGCTCTGAAACTGTTCCTTCCGCTGGTCTTTTGGGGCCATCTGAGTGTCTTTCTACTGCTGTCCTCAACTCCTCCGGGGGTGCCTTGCGTTCCTTCTTTGGGCTGCCTTGCAGTGTTCACTGATCTCCTAGCGCTCAGGACCCGAGGTCAGAGCCCCCAGCTCCGGACCAGGGTCTCAGGGCTAGGGGGTGTGAGTGTCTGTCTTCAGGCATAACAAGAGCTGTGTGTCTGTCTTTATCTTCTTTGTGCCACTTGCTTATAAGAAATCTAGCCCTTGAGGGTCATTAGACAGCAGGGGCAGTTACAGGATCCCTAGGCACTGAACACATGTCTCTGTCATTTGTCAGTTCAGGAGCCTTCACTAAAGACTGCCTTTGGACAGTGTGATGCTTGTTGATCTGCTAAACTTTGGAGCCAAGGCGACCCTCTTTGCCAGAGTGCAACATTTTGTGCTTCTGGGCTGGTGATACGATGGCAGGTCACGTTGCTGGTGGCTGGTCTGTGGGGGAGCAGGGAGTTGTTTTTCCCTCCTTTTGGGGGGAGGATAATGGATTGAGATTCCTGATGGAGAACCAGGACATTCCCAAAGACCAGGCTCTTATAGTATAGCAAAGGGTACTTGAAAATGTTGCCTTTGAACTCCAGGAGTGGATAGTGATGTGTTCGGGCAGAAATGCAATTAGAAGTTCTTTCTGAATTCAGAGCCTGACTGGGAGGTGGATGGGAGGGGTTCTTGACTGCTGGTCCCATGTGGGAGCACATAGGACAGGATGGGGCTTATTGTGTTCTTTGCATCTGGGGTTCAGACCGCATCTGGAGCTGCCTTTGGGTGTAAATATCACCTGTTGAAGCTAGTAGAGGAGGAAGGAGGCCTGGTCTCCGAGATTGGTCCTGGGTCTCTGTCATTTGAATACTCCTTCCATCCGCTTCCCCTACTTTGTGAGTTCAGTTCAGTGTCTTATTCCCTCACCTCCCAGCTCAGCCACAGAGAGGTTTGCAATTGGGAAGGTAGGTGGGAGCATGCCATTTTTCCTTTTGGAATGCCAGCTCCAGCAGCAGAGTTGCTTTGCTTTTCCAGAACTCTGCTTTTATCTGCAAGTTCAGTTACTATCACCCATCCATATCTCCCAGCATCTCAATTTCTTCACCTTCTGCTATAGACATGTATGTACTTTTTTCTTTATTCTCCCTCGCCCTCCTTCACAGTTATCTACCATACTGTTGTTCACTGTTGTGTCTCCTGGATTTGTATTTTATTTTATCTGTTTGCCTGTCTCCTGTCTTTTCCCTTCCCTGCCCCCTGCCCCCTACACCCCTGTGCCCTGCCAGACCCTGAAATTACAGTGCAGACTTGCTAGGTGGGGCCAGGGGTCTGTCCTCCCCACCGCCCCCGCCCCCAGCCCCTGCCCTTCCATGGAGCTCAAGGAGACCAGAAGGGGGCAGGCTGTTCCCAAAGTCTGGTGTCGCCAGAGCTTGGGTTGCATGCCAGGAGGGGACCAGACCGTTTCGCAAGCCACTGTAGTCCTTGCAACACGCAGTTTGTTGTAGACCCTGCTGGAGCTGCTGGCATGGTGCTTTGGTGCTGGATTCAGGAGAGGGATATTGAAAAAAATTCCTGTGATTTTTCCAGATGGCTCTTGTAAAGAGCTGCTGAGGCACATGCTTGGGCGACGGTGCGTAATCCCTACTCTGTGGAGGTCTGGGCGTGGGGTGGGGTGGGCAGTTGAGCTTCTTGCTTACAGAAGGAATCTGTGGCCCTGGTAGGGGTGGGGAGATGTCCCAAAGAGGATCAGGCAGGCATGGAGCACAGAGCATTTTCTGAACCAGACCCTGCTGCTTCCTCGTGCCCACCCTCCCACAGCTTCTGCACTAGTACCTTTTTATGTTTGAGGAGCTGCCCCCTTGTCGAAGGACCTGGCTTTATTTTTTGGTGCATTTTAAGAAGCCAAGAGGAAACACCCAGTTTCTCAAGCAGTCAGATTAGTTAGCGAGCGCGTGAATGGTGGCCAGATGGGCATAGCTTTAAAAGATTTGCAGGCTGCCCATTTCCTTTCAGCCTCTTTCAAAGCTCTTAAAGATTAGAATTATTGGCTGGATTACAGGTGAGTTTTGTGGCTGTGACACTGATTTATTTCCCGGGGTCTCCAATAAGCTGTGGATTTTACTGTCATCTCCGAACTGAAGAAACAGATGGGCTCACTTAGAAAGGGAGGAGACATTGGAGAGTGTCAAAATGATCATACTACAGGTTCCAAATAGGTCTGGGAGGAAATGAAGGCGCATGGTGTGTGTTCATGTAAGGAATGTTTATTTTCTTTCCCTTTGCCTCCAGTGATCCTCTTGAAGTCCTTTCGTTTATTGCTTGTACCTGCTGATAAACTTGCTCAGTAAGTTTCATTTAAGAAACATAATTTTTATTATCCGTGTGCACTTGTGCGGGCTCACGTGCGCGCACGCGCACACACACACACACACACACAAGTAAAACAAGGTTTCAGTATTGTCTGACCCCTTTGAAATGTTGATTTTTCAGCAGAAATTCCTCATACTCCACATTACTCAGATAACTCAGGATGTTTTCAGACACTGGCAGTGACTTTGAAAAATTGGTTCACTGTATCCAGAGCACCTCTGGTTCCAGCAGCCTCCGAGGGGTAGCTTTTCTCACTATCCAAATATTTTGAGACTGCAGAGAACAGAGGGTATTTTATTGATGGGTATTTTTTTTTTTCATACTCTCAATGGAGTTTTATTTTGCTTGAGTAATGCATTACACTTTGTGTACAGAAATATGCATCATTGAACAATATTTATCTTACTGCAAATGTTGCCATCTGCTTAATCACATACTGGAAAATGTTAAGTAAAATAGATAAATAAAAGGAGAAATGATTATGCACATAGGTGTATATGCTTTGCTTATATACAGTATGTGTGTGTATATATTTTATATATATATATATAAAATATATATACAGGGTTGGGCAAAAGTAGATTTACAGTTGAGAGTATGCGAAACAGTTTATTCTTATATTCTTATTTATTAATTATTGTATTATTTTCTATACAAACAACTGGAAACCTACTTTTTCCTCACCGGTGTATGTATACTTTCCTTCCAGTCTTTCTACACTTAGACTTTCTCTTTAGTTTATAAATTCTTTTTAAAAACTATCTTTCGGAAGGTTGAATGACAAAATACTTATTACTCTTTTGCAAATAGGAAGCCAAGACAAAAGTTCCTGTTTGCTAGGGATTGTCCAGCTTTGATCTATGCGTGAGGAAGAAAAGGAAATTTGGTGTATCGAGCTAGAGCAGATACTTGACATTATTTTGAGTGTGTGTATACAGGGTGTGTGCACCCATGCCTGAGTGTTCTCCAGAAAACAAAATGTCCTTCAAAATATCTCTGTAGGGTCTGCCCTCCCTCCAGAGCTCGATGTGATCAGTGAGGCTGTAAATCTATGTGCAGAAGTACTGAAAGGCATGGTACCAGTATAACTGGCTGTGTGGGATAAGGCCTGACCTCATCTCTATCTTTTGGTAAATACTGCCCCAAGACTTGTCACTTTTTTTCCTTTGAATCTCCCCATTTTTACTGACCCTGCTCCCCATCTATCAGAAACAAACAACAAAAAACTTATTTGGCGGGGAAAAAAAAGACAAACTCAACCCAAGCAAAACCCAACTTCAAAGGAAAGGCTTTGGAAACAGGAGAGAAAGTCACAGGAAATGTATGCCAGGCCTTAGCACAAATGAAGTATCTCTGGGCCTAGCATACTTGGGCTCAAGTTCCAGCTCTGCTATTTGCCAACTTCATGACCTTGGACAAGTCATTCTGACTTCGTGCCTCTGAAAATCAGGGTTACCTCATCAGGTTCTGCGAGGATGGAATGCAACAACATTTGTGAACTGATTTGTGCCTGACACGTACTTAAATGCTCCAATGTGAGCTGTTGTCCTTTAAAAAAGAAACTCTTAGCATGTTTGAAAATAAGGTGTTTTTTTGTTTTTTGGTTTTTTTTTTTCAGCAGTTAGCATCCATTTTCCCATTCCAAGTAGAGTTTGAGAGAAATCCAAGGCAGAAGAAAACATCCATCTCCCATTGTGTCATCCTCAGAAGCAGGATGGAATGTGCTAGGGGGAGTGCCAGCTGTGTGCCACGTACTCTTTAGGTATTTTGAGCACATTATGCGTACCTCTCCTCTCCCCCAAAAATTCAGAATGGAAGAAGGTGTTACCCAACTCATACAAAATTGAAACTAAGAGCACTTGTCTGGAAATTGCTGATCTGATGTCAGTTGTGTGGCAGGAGTAAAGAGGGTTCTGCAGATATTACTCCACTGGCTTAGTGACTCTTCCCAACTCTGTTGCTTAGAACTGCTCTTGTCCCCATTTCACAGATGAAGGAACTGAGGGTTGGAGAGGGGAAGCAGCTAGCTCACTAAGAGTACAGTGCTGGGGAAGAGCAAGATTGGGGTCCAGGCCCAGGTCCATTCCAATTGAAGGACAGATTTCCGAGCTCCTTGTTTGTGCCATCAAATCATGCCTGAAAATCTTCATATGACTTTACTCACTTCTTACTGCATGTTCCCCAAAATGTGCCAACCCTGAAAAAGAACAAATATGCAATTCTTATTGAGTCAGACCCTTAAACAGTTAGACAAATAGGAGGGTAATAATAATAATACTATTATCAATACCAAGTGCCTATATAGCAGTTATAATGTGCCAGGCACTGTTTTAAGCCCTTGTATGTGTTAACTCATATATTATTTCAAGGCATGTATACTAAATGTAGTTTCAATAGCCAACAGTCATGGTGCTTAATACAACCAGATCCTGTTCTCAGTATTCTATAACTATTAACTCATTTAAACCTCATGCTATAGTGAGGAAACTGAGGCATAGGGCGCATAAGCAGCCTTCCCAAGGTCTAGTTACAAATGGCAGCACTGGGAGTTGAACCGCAGCAGCCTGTGTGCCTAACCAGGCTGCAGCATCCCTCTTAAAGGCATCTTGCAAAGGTTCACAACCTTGGAATCATAAAACTCACTTAAGGAGGCACAGAAGTAGTTGATTTGGGCACAGTGCTCAGCACCAAGGACAGCCCCAGTGATCCGGGAGAAGAAAGGGTCCCGCTATCTCACTATCTTTGTCCTGAAACATGGAGAATGCATCATGGGGAATAAGTGAACTGCCTGCCGGTTGGCTGGAGGGAAAGGTTTTGAATTCAGCTTTCTCTAGCCAGGGGAGGGGGTAGGGGAGAGGATACTGTGCAAAGGTCCTGGGCCAGTGGAAACAGCCTTTTATTCACCCTCAGCAGGTGCCTGCTGCTCCACTCTGTGGCTCTCCCCAGCAGCAGAGCCTGCAACTTGTTCCCAAGAGACTGGGTGAAGCAGGGAGGTGTCTCAGAGTCTGATTGTCTTGTGGGCACTTCCGCCTGCAACAGAACTACCCGTTTGCCCGCAGATACTCATCAGGTTGTGCTCCTCTGCTCCCTGTGGTTAGGGCTGCCCTTCCCCTATTGGAAGCCAGAGACATTATCAAGAAGGGGACAGGGACAGGGACAGGGCGTGTGTTCCCTTAACCCTCTCAGCACTGTAGTGAGCAGAGAGACTGACGCCTAAACCCTCAGCCAGTTGGAGAAGAATGTCCCTGCAGGGCATTCTTGAGTCTTTTTTTGGGGGAAACTCTTCCCCTTTAGGGCCCTGTGAAGGCAGCGAAATAGATTTGTTCTGTCTCAGTCCTGGCTTGTCCCAGCCAGGTGACTGCTGGCTTATCAGGGCATCTAATCCAGGCTAATGTGTCATGGACGCTAATGACAAGCATTTCTCCTCCCTGGAAGTCCTTTGCTGTAATTCTTGGCTTGGAAGCATATTGTTTAAGCCCAAGGGAGTCAAATTTATGGATCAGAGAGATTGATGCGAAGGTTCCCCATTGGGGCACAGACACTGTGAACTGTGATATAAATGATGATGAGGAGAACGAGAATTTCTCTTTATTGAATGTTTACCAGAAAGACATGATCTTATTGAATGCTTGCAATATCCTGCCCAATAAGGTCCATTAGTCTCATCTCTATTTTACTGATTATAAAGAATAAAAATTAAGGCAATAAGTGGGATGAAAGTTAAGTAGCTAAGAAACAACCAGAGTAGGAATTCAAGGTTGGTAGTGACTCTAAGCCACACATCCTTTGTCTCAGTTCAGAGTCAGTTAGTCCTTCACCCCTCACCCTCCCTGCCTCACCTCCCTCGTATCCGTTCATGCATCCCTGCATACACCTGCCTAGTCACACATCTGTCCGTCCATCCATCTGTCCCCTCATCTGCCACTCCAGCAGTGAGTGCATGCTGGGACCTGTGCTCCCTGCTCTGTGCTCCCTGCTCAGACCAGCAGATGAGGGTTAGGGCCACTGCTAATTAGTGTCCTGTCATCAGAGAGGTTTCTTTCAGTTCTTACCCTAGTTCATCACTCTTTTCCCATGGTCACCTTTTGGACAGGGGGGGGCCTGGACTGCTGTACTTTCAGAGTTCAGACTTTTGGGTGAGCTGCCTGAGGTTTGCAGGGGAGCAGGTGGTCAGATGCTAATGTTTAGTTTGGGGAGCAGAACTCTGATATCAGGAATTCACAGCCCAGCTCTACCATTCTTATCATGTGACCTGCGAGAGTTTGTGATGAGGGACAGTTCTGGTTCAGGGTCGGTGTCCCAGCTTCTTTCTTGATGCGACCTCACCGAGAGAGAGGTTTGCTGCAGGAGGGGCCCTCGGACTCCTGGCTTACGGGGAGGTTGCGTTTGGCCCGCACAGTGTACTAAAATAGAAAGGCATTGAAATAAGGGATTAGGATGTGCTGTAACACAATGTGGATTTTTGAAGTGCCTTTAAAAAGTCACTCATCTGGCATCACTGGGCTCACATTCTGCCTTTTTGTCCGCTGGGCAAGCTGAGGTGGGGCTTCCCCAAGACCTTTCATGCCCCGCTCCACCAAATCTCCTTTTTCACCTGTAATGCCTGCTGACTGGCCCTGTTAGGCCGTTGAGTTGGCAACCTCTGTTTGAAAGAACTTCGTGTTTGCTATGACAAGCTAAAAATAAGTATCTGTGGTCAACTTTCAGTTACCCCGTTGTGGTTTGTTCTCAGCTCTTACCTCGACTGCCTTCGCCCTCCCGTGGGCGTGATGAAGGTTCCCTTCCCAACTTTGCTCTTGACATATACCCAGAATATGCAAAATCTGATGAGCATTAGGCCATTGTAGAGGCAGCACCTGCAACAAAAATAGGATCAATTCTACAATCAAATTCTACAGTTTGGTAAACTGGTTTCCCTTTTGTTGGGGTGAATTTAAAATTCTGGTTCAAATCATTCTCCTCCCCCTTTCTGTGCTCCCCACAGCCTTGCCCCCCACCCCAGTCATATGGGTTGGGATGTTGGGAGTGGTGGCAGGGCCGGTGGAAGGATGGAACATTCCAGAGCACCTTGGGTGGGTGCCGACTCTGTCAGAGAAGGACTGGCACTTCTGGCAGATGGTTTGAACAGGCCCACCGTCATCACCAATGTCAATAAACAGACGAGAAAGCGCTGTGAGGCTCAGAAGACCCTGTGTGAATGTCAGGCGGGGTCTGACTTAGGGCAGAAGAAGGTGAGAGGTTCATACCAGTTGGCAGCGCTGCCCTCAAATGGCCTGGGAATCCTGGGGACAAGGAGGGAAAGCAGGAGGCAAATCCACCAGCGGTTTTCCATGCACTCACCCATCTGCCCATTAATGCGGCAGATGGAGGATGAGGGCCTGCTGTGGGCCAGACGCTGTGTGAGCAGGGGAATAAGCCAGAGAGCCGTGGCCCTGCCCTTCTGTGGTGTATGGTCAGGAGTAGGATGGTGCCCCCCCGCGCCAAAGAAAAACAAACAAGACCATTTAAAAAAGTCAAAATGCCACAAATGTAGAAACAGGAACGCTTGGAGTGCTGAAAGTAAGAGGCCCTGTATGAGGGCTTATTTTGAATTGGGTGGATGAATTTTACTCATTTTTGGTTGCGCTCTTATTTTGGACAGACACCTCTTGCCAGAGTTGCTCCAGACTGAACTCAGGCTCGAAGGTGCTGCGTGGGCAAACGCCTTTAGTGTAGCAGCTTTTTAACAATGAGTTTCTATTCCTATCTGCATGAATTTATTCATTTAAAAAATTTTGCATATTTTTTATGGTGTTTAAAACCAAAATAGACTATACATACAAAAGTGTATGTTATTCTAACAGCTCAGTGAATTTTCAGGAACCAGCCCCACCCAGGCAAGAAACGGAGCATCCACGGTGTCCCAGCTGCACCCTTCCCCTGCTTCTTGGGCGAACAGTCTTTTTCTTTTCTTTTCTTTTAAATTTTATTTCATTATTTTAGAAAGAGGGGAAGGGAGCGAGACAGAGAGGGAGAGAAACATCAATGTATGGTTGCATTTCACCTGCCTCCAGCCACAGACCTGACTGGAGACCCAGTTTGCAACCTGGTTATGTGCCCTGGCTGGGGAATCGAACCTGCGACCTTTGGGTTCACAGGCCAGTGCCTTATCCACTGTGCTACCAGCCAGGGCCTCGAACAGTCTTTTTAAAACTTGTAATAGCTCTATATTTCTTTGAATGTACATTAGGGAAAATACATAAATACAACTAGATAGTCAAAATGGCAGCATTAGAGCCCTTACTGCCTACTATGTGGGCAAATTGGCATTTAAGAAAAAGTAGTTAACGTAATGAAAACATATGAATTATAGTGCCCAACCCTAATTCTGATCTTAATTCTGGCCTTCACTTGAATGGTGAATGACTAAGGAGGCCATGGAATGACTAAGGTTTGGTCAGTGGTGGCTGAACCATTTTACAGGCACTGGCTCTTGGGGAACATTTTGTAAAGTATATGATTGTCCTATGCTGTACACCTGAAACTAATACAAAATACTATTAAATGTAAACTGTAATGGAGAAACTATTTAAAAAAAAAAAAAAAAAAAGATACCCTCTTCCTCTGGGAAATAGCCACACTGCTGCTTTGTTCTGAAGTTCGCGTGGAAAGGATTTAAGGTAGACATCAGGAGGAACTCTGCTCTGAGTCCGTTTGAGGGGCAACCCCAGTCATGGGTCCTCTCTGATGTCCTCGGCTGGTATCTGCTGTCCGTACAATTATGGGGCTCCCCAGGCCCATCTTCTTGACTGAGGATTGGACCTTTCATATGCATCTCTTCATTCATTTCATGTTGACTCTTTGTACTGGAGTTGCAAATGCATTGAACATAGAATCACCTGTGATGAATAGGTCCCCATATGGGTCCAAAATGACAGCAGTAACTTAACCCTGAACGAAGACTCTCTCTCTATTCAGAACCAGGATAACAGAACTTCAGCGTAACTCCAAAAGCAAATTGAAAGGGCAGTGGAGACAACGAATTATTTTATAACGAGCAAGGGGAGAAGCAATAAAAACAGAGTCCAAAGATGGTACAATAATTTTGCAAATCTTAGCACTCAATGAGACTCACGCTACTAAAATAAACAAATGTTTTTGGTGAGGAGCTAAGCATACATTATTTAAGAATACTATTAAAACCAGGTTAGATGGATCAAGGAATACAGTGCTTTATTAAGCTTCCTTTTCTTTTTGGGAACACGGAAGAATTATTCTTTTTTGTGTGTTTTTTTTTTTTTTCTTCTTGTGAAGCAGGGCTTTATTAATTAGAGATGTAATGGGAAATACTTTCTTTTCTTTTCCAGACCAGTGGCTGTTTTCTGTTTATTTTTTAATGCAGGACCATGCTTTGCAGGTGTTCTCTTTGAAATAAAAGCCTATTCATTATCTCTCTTTCTCTTTTCTCTCCAGCTCAGAAGGGGCAGCTGTTAGAAAAAGAGAACCCCATTTGCTTGTCATCGGGGCATTACAGCAGATTCTTTCCTGATGCACAATGTCCTCATTACCCGCCTTTCCTCTTAGTCCTGTTGCATAATAGTAGTTGCATTGTTGCCTCTGATTCCCTCTTATTTGGGACGTGAGGTGATGGCAGAGAACATGGTGAGGAGGACTTCGGGAAGGGTGTCCAAGGCAACCTGGGAAGTTTGTAAAGGTGTGGACTGGATTATTAATACTTTTTAGGGGAGAGGGTGACTACTGTTTTGGCTCTCTTTAAGGTTAAAAAAAAGAAAAGTCATATGGAGCAAATGAACTCTTTGATTGAGCAGGTGGTGTAAACCCCCAACAAAAGTGGAAACTGGGAAGTGCTGACCAAGTGAGCCTGGTTTCTGTGGGTCAGGTCT
This sequence comes from Noctilio leporinus, assembly GCA_004026585.1. NCBI lineage: Eukaryota > Metazoa > Chordata > Mammalia > Chiroptera > Noctilionidae > Noctilio > Noctilio leporinus. Next base: position 162,115 of record PVIW01001846.1, read on the forward strand.
GGGCTACAGAGGGGTTAAGGGCAGCACAGAGTTTTCTTTGTTTCTTCTCCTTTTTTTTTAATTAAAAAAAAAAACTTTAAAAAATTACTGGTCAACTTTTAAAATCAGTAGTTTTGTTGTCAGTGGAAATCAGGCTCTTCATAGGATCATGAAGAGAGCATTCCCAGGACCCACGCACAGGACGTTGTGATGTGGCAAGGTCTGTCTAGGCGGAAATAGAAGCTGCACCCCTGAGTTTCCAATCTGGGCTGCCCCTGTGCCCCATCTCCATCTCTCCCACCATGGAAAAAGCCCAGTATGTCCTCAGCAAGGCCAAAACAAAAGCCAGTGCCCAGAGTTTCTGTTTCATATTAAAATTTAGCATTTGGAGGCCGTGCCATCTGCTGTGGGCCCAGGTAGCGGCTAGACCCACATGGATGCGTGCTAACGGGTGAGAGAGAATGCACAATGAATGGGGCAAGAGTGTGTGTGTGTGTGGGGGGGGATGGGGGAGAGACAGAGAACACTTCTTTGTTTCCCTAGGATTATATTCAGGTGGATTGGGAATGGACCAGGTGCTTTTTCAAAAGAACCAGTCAACTTCCCAAGCTTCTGTGGGCTTTTGATAGGTACACCCCCTAGTCAGACTGACAGGCCTCTATGGTCAAACACCTCCTCTTGCGCCCGCATCAGTCCAATACTAGGGTTAATCCGCATGGCGGAGCCATGTTATGATCCCCGGGGGGGCGAAGCTGTAGCTTCCTGGCGAAGCCAACAGGCCGATGCTCTCCAGGTTATTAAGCTCAATATCCCTTCCCCTTGCTCCCGTTTATTAGGAATAATTAGCTAACTACCTATGGTAACAATTTCAAATAAAAATTTGGACTTCCTATTAAAATTCTTGACATTCTGGACTTTATATCTGTAGAGGTAATAGCTTGACAGAGGGGAGAAGACTTCTCTACAGGGGATTCCACTTTCCAGTTTGCCACAGGGTCTCCCAGTCTACTTGGCTTATTTGTGTTACCTGCAAGCCTGCTGTTAAGATTTAAGTTGACAACTCTGTGATTAATGACAATAATAATAAGTAATAATTGCTATTATCTCTTAAAATGCTCACTCTGTGCTACACATCATCTCGTGGGTTACCTCATTTCATCATTACAACAGTCTTATGATATTATTCCCATTCACAGATGAGGAAACTGAGGCATAGAGGATATAAGGAATTGCCCAAAGTCAGAGTTGTGGACTTGGAATTTGAACTCAGAGGGCCAGGGAGACCGTGTGTCAAATACCGTGGGTGTGCTGCACAGAATGTTTTAACAAAATGATTCATTGAGGAATATTTCAGAGAGCTCTGGGAAAGGGTTGTCATCTCTGTCCATTGCCTGGATGGAACCACTGAGACCCAGCAGTGAGAGAGTCTCCCAAAGTCAACCTGTGATGTAAAATGCCGAACATGACTCACTGTCTCTAAAGAGAGGACAGGATGGAAATGACCGTGGACTTGGGCAGTAGTGAAGCTGGCAGACTGAGCGTGGCGGAAGGATCCTCACCAAGAACCCACCGTCCTTGCACACCAGGCAGGCAGGGGCCCTAGCGTCTACCCCTCATCTCTAGCCTTGCCCCAGTGAGGTAGCATCTACACAGTAATATTTTGGTAAGTCCTGATTTATATTAAAGTAGTAATTACAGCAATAATTACCAGCATGGATTTCGGTGAGACTCAGCTGCTAACTGTGAGAGAGAATAATTAACTGCATATTCTCTCGGAATCAAATTGGAAGCCAGGCTTGGCCTTTCTGCTTTCTGTGGGTCCAGCACAGGTTTTGCTGCAGGTTGAGGGTCACGTGTGTTGCCAGATGCTGTTTATGCTAACAGTATTGATGGCAGATTTCCATGCGGGGAGGAGCTTGTGATGGGGCGAACACTGTCCTTTCAGGCAAAGCATTGAGGCAAACAACCTGACCGCAATCTGTTGGTAGCATCGTCCCTTAAACCATGAAATGCGCCTCACCCGAGAAGCAAATGTGATAACAGCTAGAGGAAAAGCGATTGAAATCTTCCCTTAATTATTAAATAATTCTTAAATACTCTAGTATTGGCTGATAGTGGGCCACACTGAAGGGTTCATTTAATGTAATGGCTGTGGTTCTCTTCACAGGTCTGCTTTTAAAGCTGATGAAATGGTCCTGCCTTTACTTGCCAAATTTTGCTTGAAGTAGACCGTACTTGCGCAAATCACCAATGTAGAGCCAACCACGTGGCCACGTCCAGTAACCAGCCCTCAAATACGGAACACGGAACATTATAGCTCCCCATCCCCTTGCTCTCCAGGATCCATCCCTCTCACTCCCACTTCTCATTTCCCTCTCTCCACGGATAACCTGTCTCAGGACTTCTGACCCCATACCTTACCTTTGCCCCTATTTAGAAATGGAATCCTGCAGTAGGTACTCTTGTGCGTGGTTTGTTCGGCCTGGCATTATGTGAGAGTAGATTGGGTGAGATAGTGTCATGCTTTGGCAACTACAGCCCTTGGGCCCCGTTCTTCCCCGGGTCCGTTTTCTTGTGTATGGCTTGTGAGCCAAGAATGGAGTTTACCTTTTTAAATAAGTGGTTGGGGGAAAAAAATCAAAAGAAGAATTATATTTCATGGTGTGGAAAGTATATGAAATTTAAATTTCAATGTGCGTAAATAAAGCTGTATTGGAACTTGGTCCTGTCCCTTCATTAACACTGGGGCCAAGCTGCTCTCAATGGCTCCCAGAGCCCAGGATATTCGCTGTCTGGGCCTTTACAAAAATGTTTGCTGACCCCATCTGTGTGCTGTTTCACATATTTGTGTTTGTTTCTTTACATTGCTGTATAACATTTCATTGTGGAATATACCACAGTTACATAGGTATTCTGCTTACAGGAAACGAAAGTTTTTCAGAGTGGGATCATTACAAAGATAATTGCTACCAACATTCCTTGTGCGTGTTTTTTGGTAAACAAATACTTGGGTAATGTTTCTTCAAGCGTATGCCTAGGGGAGGAGTTGTTATGACCACTGTTGTTGTTATCTTTTTATTAATGGGTTGCTTTGATAAGCGTATTTTAATTTGGAAGTCTTACTTACTTCTCCTACTAGAGAGTCAAGCTTGTGATGGCTTCATGTGGTAAAACTCTGGACCAAGACTGACTTTCAAAAGAGTGATTTGTCTTGCAAAATAGAGGGTCAGTAGAACCACCATTCATTAATGAATTACTGTTCATGCATCCCAGTGCTGTCAAGGATGTTGAGACATGCCCAATGCTAACTGCCGTCATTGCTTCTGCAAATAGCACCATCATTTAATTTCTCTTACTGGAGCCATATTGTCCAAAGGACTCTTTATCTTTTTGCAGCAAAACAGGTCTGGCAGAATTAGGAGAGTGTTTTGATGTCACTTTCTGTTTTGATTGACTCCTGTTTATCTCTAGCTGCTCTGGTTTTCTTGCTGGGAAGCAGATGAATCCAGCTCTCCATCCAAATAATATGTATAGCCTACACTAGCATGTGTCATTTTACATTGAAACACTGTGCTGGGATATCCCTTCAGGGAGTGCACACTGGGTCTGTGGCCACAGCTCAGAAATTCCCCTGAGGAGGTGCCTTCATGTGTGTTGTCGGTATTGCTTAAAGCAAAGGTCCTGTGTCCGTTCCTGCATGCGAGTCATTTGCCATGTGCTGTCCCGGTTTTGCGGGTCAAGGCACTGACAGGGTGGGGAGTGGAACGTCAGGATTCCCTAGGATCCACCCATCTTTCAGGTTTGCTTGGCACTGGCTGAAAAATGACTTAATCTCCTTTCCCAGTCTTGTTAAAGAGCCCTGTCCGTTCCCTTCTTCGAGCCAGCACCCTTTACTATGAGTCAAGTCTTGGTTGTTTTAATTCAGCCTCTGCTTGTGTATAGTGCAATTAAGGAACGTAAGAAATGTCACAAGAGAAGACTTTTTACTGCATATTTTAGGATGTATTTGGAAGATAGTTGGATTCCATGGTGAAGGGGTCAGTGGAATTAAAGCCCCATCTGACCAAGTCTTTGGCAGCCCCAGTTTTAGTCTTTAAAATAGGGGTGCAGCCCTGGCTGGTGCGGCTCAGTGGATTGAGTGCTGGCCTGCAAACCAGAGGGTTGCCGATTCGATTTTCAGTTGGGGCACATGCCTGAGTTGTGGTCTAGGTCCCAAGGTGGGGGTGTATGAGAGGCAACCCACATTGGTGTTTCTCTTTCTCCCTTCCCCTCTTTCTGAAAATAAATACATAAAATCTTTAAAAAATAAAAAATTAAATGGGATTGCAGAGCAGCTATGCCGTTGTGGGTATGATTCTGGGATTGTGGGTATGACTCGATCAGAGAAACCTAATCCTTAAATTCTGGTAGTTTCTCCTTTTCCCCATCTCCCCACCCCACCCCAAGCTTACTAGTTTGTTTACTTTCTTTGTTTGGATATTTGCCTCTGAAAAAATAAAACTCTTTGTAAGCATTCTTTGGAACTCTTTACAAAGAGAGTGTGTGTACATGTGTGTGTGTATGTGTGTATGTTTATATTAGGAGATGGTCTTTTCTTTTAAAGACAATTCTCTAGACGTTCTAAGATGCCCTAATTAAAATGTATTCATTCGTCTTAAAAGGAACCTAATAGATTTCAAAAGTAGAAATCTACCAGGCTTCATTCATTAAACAAAAAGATATATTTAAAAAGTTAGTCTCCAGCCCTTGCCAGGTAGCTTAGTTGGTTAGAGGATTGTCCCAATATGCCAGGGTTGTGGGTTCAGTCCCCAGGCAGGGCACATATAAGAGTCAACCATGAATGCAGAAATAAGTGAGACAACGAATTGATGTTTTTCTCCCTCCCTCTCCCCCTTTCTGTTTTTTTTTTTTCTCTCTCTAAAATCAATCAAAAAAAAAAAAAAAAGTTAGTCTTTAAAAGGCAGTGACATTGAAAATTTAAACAAATAAGACTCCTTAAATAATTCTTAAAGAAGAAACCAAACTTGAAATTTCAGATTCTAGGGTGATTCATGAAAATGAAATCCCTCATATCAAAACCCCTGGGATGAGGCCAAAACTGTGCACCAAGGAAAATGAATAGCTTATTTTAAGAGCATTTTAGCTTTTTTTTTTTTTTTTTTTTTAAGATTGTATTTCATTATTTTTAGACATAGGGGAAGGGAGAGAGGCAGAGAGGGAGAGAGACATCAATGTATGGTTGCCTTTCACCTGCCTCCAGCTATGGACCTGGCTGGAGACCTGGCTTGCAACCTGGTTATGTGCCCTGGCTGGGGAATCGAACATTTTAGCTTTTGACATGAAATACAACAGATTAAATAATTAAGAGTCCCATTTTTGTTTGTTTGTTTGTTTTTAGAAAACATTGAGGAAGAAAGTGGCAATAATACATATAAAAGAAGAAGCTTATGAAACAGACCACAAACACTATGGCATGGCCCTGCAAGATCCTCTAATGACTCAACATTACAAAATGCTAATCTACAAGTAGTTCCTCCTAGGTTAGATTCTGTGAACAAGCAGGGTATTTCTGGCTCCAGTTGGTTGCTCAGTGCTGATTGCAGCTACTTAGAGGAAGCTCTTGGTAGCAGGAGGAGCGCCCTAGTAATTTTGTGTAATCCGGTGGGGCAGATGAGAAGTTTTCTCTTAGCCTGCCCACATCAAGGCAGAGCAAACCCAACTTTTTTTTTTTTTTTCCTATTCACCAACTTCCTTTTCTTGCCTTTAAGAATAATAAGGCTGGCAGGGTATATTGTTATTTTGTAGAATACATTGACTGTCCTGCAGGTGCCCAGGGATCTTTGCATCCAGGCTTGGTGCCTTCCTAGGTCTTGTAAAGAAGACATTTTCTTTGTCTTGGAGTTCGCTGTTGGGGTTCCGAGAGGACTGGAGAGTGGACCCAGGGAGGAGGAGCAAAGGGTTTCTTTGTTGCTAAGCACAGGGCTTCTCTGTGACAGAAACAGGAAGCCAGCTTTGTTGGTTGGGCACTAACTTTGAGGTACTCCTAGCAACGTTCATTTGTAATCAACAGGGTCACGTATGCTGGAAGTATTACGTGAGCACGTAGCTGTACAGGACATCCACAATACTTATATATTTGTTCGTTCGCTCAACAAATATTACTGAGGGCCTGCTGTGTGCCAGGCACTGTGCTAGGAACACTGAACCAAACAAGGTCCCAGCTCACTTGTAGCTCCTGCCCTGGTAGAGCACAGTGAGTAATGGAGGGGAAGGACCATCATCAAGGCTGGCTTTTCCAAGGGGGTGACATGCGAGATGAAATAAATAGAAGCTGGTCAGGCATGATTGGAGGAAGAGAGGTTCAGGATGTGACCTTCGTGAGCAAAGGCATAAACCTCAGTTGGGGACAGAACGGGCAGTCACTAGAAAGCTTTATCTTATGTAATATTTCCTGCAGTCGGGTTAGTAAATTTATCATCCCCATTTTCCCAAGATTTAAAAACATGGACTGGTTTAGACCTGGCATGATTTGGAGGTGAGACCCGAACACATGAAAAAAGCTTGCTGTTGGTTGTCCAAAGCCTTTCTGTCTCCAGTAGTCTTTTCAGAGCTTCTCTCCCTTCACTGCCACCCTGTCTCCAACAGAAAACACGGCTCTCTTCACATCCTCGCCAGCTCCGCCAGAAAGATGTCCCTAACTCTGAACTTTTTTCTCTTTGTTCATCTCCATATCAGAACCCACCTGTTTGCTGTGCCATCCTCCGGCCTGGTGTTTGATGGTGGTGGCATCCTGTGCCAACCCCAGCCTGGTAGCATCAAGCCGGAGAAATGACAGAAGGGACTAGTGGCCCGGGCCTGGCAGCAGTGCCTGTCTGTGGTGGGGGCTGTGCGGTGCCGGGACAGCTTACATTGTCAACGCCTGGCGAAGAGACCTGGACTTCCCGGGAGCTGGGACCAGTGCTTGTTCAGCCTGTCACCTGGTGTGGCTTTGGGCAGTCTCTCATGGCCTCTGTCTCCCCATCTTTAAAACAATCTAAGGGATTACTAGGTTCATTATGCTCTGCAATTTTAGGTCTTTTTTTTTGGTTTCCTGTGCTGCAGTTGCAGATGTCTTTCCTGCTTCCAGCTGTGATCGGCACCCAGCAGAGGGAGTAGCGAGGATGCTTACCCACCTAGCCCATGTGTACAGGAGACAGAGAGCAGAAAAAGGACTTACTTGCCGCCCCTCCCCCTGCACCAAACCTGCCTTCCTTTTGCAGGATGATAGCCTCCAGTCTCTTAAGAGTTTCTTGTCATTCCCCATTGGCATCCTAGCTGGTCTCTGGCCCACTTACTCTGTCTGGGTATGCCCAGTGCTAGAACAGTAAATGCACATAGGAGTTGCTCAGCATATGATTTGGATTCCTTCAGAAACTGCCTAAAGAGATCAGGGGAAGAAATGCTCAAATGGACCTCCACTTTAAAATGACATTTTAAGATCCAAAGGTCACAGATTTTTCTAGAAGTTAGGATCATGTGTGGTTATGTATTTTCTTGTCAGCTCCTCAGCCATACTGGCAGCACCTTAGGGCTCACTTTGTGTACTTAGTGCCGGTTGCAGAGGCCTGTGGATGAGGATGTTTATGATGACACATAGTAGTAATAATTAAACAATATTGAATAGTAGCAGCTACCGTTTATTAAGCACTTAGCATGTGCCACACATTTTATGTTCAATGCTTCCAGCACCCTGTGATATGTGCATTGTTGAAGTCACTATTTTGTGGATAGAGGAAGTGGAGCACAGAGAGGGAAGTAATTATTCCAGGGTTGCACAGCTGGTAAGGGGCAGATCTGCCTTCCAGCCCAGGCAGGTTGGCATGGAGCCCATGCTCTTAACCACCATTCTTACCTCATGCTAAGTCCTTTTGATGTGATTGGTAATTGGAGGGTTCCCTGTTCCAGCTGCTGCCTGTCTAGGAGGGCTCTGCGGCAGGTGTTCATTCAGCTCCTGCCCTCTTCGGGGCCTCCCATTCTCCAAGCCCGCAAACAGGATGAGTGGGAGGCTGGTGGCGGCAGGCAGAGTCTTTACCTGGGATGGGGCTGCAGATTCGGCCTGAAGTGGATGCAGCAGGAGAACAGACACAGAGAAGAGGCATGAACTTGGCCTCACCCCAAGATCACGACATGCTTACAGGGGGTGGTGTGTGAGTGAGCAGGGACATAGTGTGACGTTTTTATGCCACTCCCCTCAGTACAATGGAATAGGTAAGCACATGGACTCTGATGCTGTACAGCCTGAGTTCAAATCCTGGCTCCGCCTCCGGCTATGAGAGTTTGGGCAACTTAGGTGGACTCTCTGGGCCTCAGTTTCTCCATCTGTAAGATGAGGAGGATAATGGTATCTATTTCAGAGGGTTATTGGGAGAAATGAGTTGGTGCCATTTGTAGTTCATTTAGAACAATGCCTCAGCATTAATCATCATAAAGTACTTATTATTATTACTACTTTAAATCTGAGGGGGAAGAGGAAGGAAAGGAGGAATTAGAGGCGGGGAGGAGTTGTCGGGCTGATTTTACCTCTTTTCTTTTCTTCCTCCCACTGTAGTGGTATGGGGACTGGATCCTATCCCCACCTCAACTATGAATGGCTCTGTGGCCTTGAGTTAGTCACATAACCTTTTTGTGCCTGCTTTCTCACCTAAAGTTAATTTAGTGGTTGTTATAATGATAGTAATAATTGACCTCACTTTAAGAGGCATATTTTTATATTTAGTAAATAGCATTTCTGATATTTAGGATGAACTTCATAATTGATGTGTACAGTTCTTTAATGTTTCCTAATATACCCTATTGCCCTAACACTGTTATTTAATCAGTGTTGCATCTCAGCAGGAACAATGTCTTAGATTTAATTAAAGAGACCATGGTATATGTGATGTGCCAAGCAAGGTGCTGAGTGTTTTCACATATGCCATTTTATTTAATCCTTACCATAGCACCAGGGTGATAGGTACTATTACCCTCCCATTTTACAGTTGTGGAAACTGAGGTTTGGATAGAGAAAATATGGCTTGCAAAGAAGGTGCTGCTTGTTTAAGCAGCAGAACTAGTGCTCATCCACTGATGTTTCTGATGCCAGAACCCAAAGGTCTTTTCCAAAGGTGCCAGATAGCACCTCTTTTCCTCATCCCAGGATGTGGGAATGTGTTCCTGAAGGTAGCCTCAAGGTTTTCAGAGGGAAAATGCTAAAAGTGATGGCCTTAGTGTCTCATACACTCCTACCAAGTACCAAACGTTCTTGACCATGAATTTGGCAGGGTGACAGCATGTCTGGGAGATCCCCACAGTCATGCTTTTTTTTTTTTGCAGAGCACAATGTTTTCAGATCCCAAAGCATTTTATAAAAATAATGTGGGATTTATCCCAGAGCCTGGCAGAGGATTTGGAATTCTTGAGCCCTATTTTCCGTTTGGATTAAACTGAGATCAGCTGTTCTGCCCCAAAGCCTGAAGTGAGTCACACCGGCCAGCCGGCCAGCCGAGAGCAGGGCCTCTAGGGCTCTGGGCACTTTCCCCACCCATCTCTCCACCCAGTGTTGTGGTGTGGGTAGTGGTTGGCAGGCTTCAGGGTCTTTAGGGAAGGGAAGAAATAAACAGTGGGTCGCTTGGCAGCTTAGAGCAGGGCTGTTGGACAGAGTCCAGAAATTATCTTGCTAACGGTGACAGTCTGTGAGTTTGTGGGAAGCGAGGCCGTGAATAATTGATTGCCGATAACTGAGTTGTGAAAACCATTTTCAGAGATTTCAGTCTGTAGGCTGGCCAAGGGAGGGAGTAGATGGAATCACTCCCTTCTCCCTTGAGTCCAGGGGACATTCTGAGGGTCCATCTTGCCTCCCTAGTGAGCTTGGCCATGGCCTCTGAGCTTGGGGTGGTGCTGGCTGCCCCTAGCCTCCAGCTGTGGGGTGGGCCAGGAGGAGGGGTAGCCTGGGCTCTGGTTGGGTTGGGTTCTTTTCCACTGAGCCGCCTCTCTGAGGGTGGGTCCAGATTCAAAGCAACTCCCTGAGTCTTTAGAAGGGTTTCATTGGAATGTTGACTTGGGGTCCTTCTCCCACCTTCCCTTGCCTGATTAGTTGCAGAACTGAGAGCAGATGTGGGCATTTCTGAAAGTGAACCTGATCCCCCAAGATTGGGAGGAGTACTGTGTTCTCTGAACACTCAAGGGCTTTAGTCAACTTTGCTTCCAGAAGAGTCAGCATTGTCTAGCCCATGAGGGCCTGGGCTTGAATCCTATATCCACTTCTTACTATTTGTTTGAGCTTAGACCAGTCATGTCATCTCTGCCTCAGTGTTCCATCTGTAAAATGGGGATGACAGTGGTCCCTACTTCAAAAGGTTACAGATGATTGACCAAGTATTGAAACATAAAAATAAAGAATACGCGCATACATAAAATAAAGCCACAACTGTTCTCACCTTGGGTTCTCTTAATAGCACTGTGAGGAAAGCAAGATGAGAATGGATTGACAGACAAGCAAAAGAGATTCCGTGTCGAATCTAAAAGCCACCAGCTGGTTTAAAGTGGAAACACCAGAGTTCAAATCCTGGCACCATCACAAACCATCTGTGAAACCTGCTTTGTGCTGCTGGGCTCCTGAAGCCCCACTTCCTCATATGCAAAATGGGATGATATCACCTGCCTGACGGGGTGGTATGAACACTGATGGCCATTCATCCATTCATTCATTTAGTAAATATTTGCTGAGTGCCTAGTACCTTCTAAGCACCATTCTAAAAGCTTGAAATGTGTATGTGAACAAACAGTAGCCCCTGCCTTGTGGAGTTCTTTATAGAGGGGTAAGCACGTAGTAAATAATAAATGTTTTAATAAATACATAAATAAACACTCAAACAGGGACTGGCATTTTTCTATAAAGGGCCAGATAAGAATTATTTTGGGCCACATTTATTCAATTGTGCCCTTAAAATGTGGTAAAAGTAACCATGGATAGTGTGTGAATGAATGGGCATGGCTGCGTTTCAGTAAAACTTTCTTTACAAAAGCAGATGTGGACCAGAGTTAGCTCCATGGGTCAGAGTTTGCCAAGTTCCAATCTGGTAGGAATATTAGAAGGTGGCAAGTGCTCTAAGGAAGAAAAGTGTCCTGCTAGAGCGGGACATGTGCAGTTCTAAAGGATATCACATGTTGAGAGTTGGGTGTATGTGGACACTTAGCTGTGATATAGCCAAGGGGGTATCTTAGAAGTGCAGCATTCAGGCCTGGGGGCAAGGTGCTCTCTGAGAACAGGTAGTAGGTGGAGCTTGGCAACACCTTTTAGATGGTGCTGTCCCTCAGGGCACAGCCTTCCCAGGTACTGGCTTCCCCCATGGGACCTTGCTGGACACAGTGGGGAGGCTGATATGATGAAGAAGAGGAGGTGATATGGTTGGGCCTTTGGGGAACAGAAGTGAAGGCTAGTTTAGGGGGTGTGTTTGAACTTGTGGGCTTAGTGCTGACCTTGAGCCAGAATTTCCTTTACCCTTGTGTCCCTTACACCGTTTCTTCTTCACTCTCCTATTCATTACCCAACCCTGACAGTGGTGCGTCTGTATCCCTGACCCCATGCTTCTTAAAGGGATATGAATTCTTCCCCATGTCCCAACCCTGAGGGAATTGGGCCCGTAGCTCAGAGTCAGGTGCCTAGAGACCAAGCGGAAGTTTTCCTGCAGCTTCTCTTCCTTCTCGGACTTGATAGGGAGCTTTGCTTAACCCTACAGTGTAGCTCAACCTCACAGGGAAACTGGAATAGACCGGGAGTTTGTGGTTTTTAGCCTTCTTGTTAGGAAGGATGATTCTAGTGGAAGAAGAAAAGATGGTGGGAACCAGAAGCAGCCCTGAGTGAGGAAGGAAGTGTGGCCTCGGTTCTTCCTGTGGCTTTTCAGTGTGGGCTCCTGGACACGGGGTTCTTGGAGGCTGCTATGTGGTGCCTTCGTGTGAGATAGAGAAAAGGGCCCCCTCTTGGTAGGGGCATAGACTGGCTGGAAAGCCATGTTTGTGTAGAGAAAAGGTTCCCCTTCCTCTGGATAGTGCAGTCCCAGACTGTGGGACATGGTTTCAAGAGCAGGTCACTGCCTGGATTTCTCCCTCTCTGGACACTTTCTGCAGTGCCCAGCCTGGTGTCCACGATGCCCTGTGTAGGATGCCTCCCACCTGTATTTAATAGCAGGTAGCTACTTTCCCTAGGTACCTTGTTCTCTCACTGAACAAGCCTGAAGAGCTGTTCCGAAACTCTCATATCCATGGGTGCCCGTGTGAGTCCCCTGTTTGGTTGATCTCCATGAGCTGAGCCTAATTTTCTGTTGGGAGTTGGGATAGACTCTTAAGCAACCCTCGAAAGTCTAAGACTATGCAAGACGTTGCCCCAAGGTCTGTTGCCTCCCAGAGAGCTGTCTTCCTGCTAGTGTCCAAACTTCATAAGAGTCCCCCTCTTTATCCTGTTAAAAATAAACACCGTTTTCTTGGCTCCCTTCTGACGCTGAATTGTGCCCCAGAGAACAAACATTTGTGTTTCCACCAAAGACTCCAAAGGGAGATGAATAAATAAACTATAAACAGCTGTTTCTCCTCTGGTGACAGGATTCAGACAATAGACCCTCTAAGGGTATTAATCAGCTGCCTTTTCTGCGGCAACTTTGTATAGCAGGCCACCAAGGAGCCACCCGCTGGGGTGATGCTGCTGTGACTTCCTGAACAAGCAGGGGGAGTCACTTTACAGAGCCCTGTGCAGGCCTGGTGGCAGCCACCCCCTCAGCACAGCCCCATGTGGGCCTGGTGCGCTTTGCAAACAGATGTCCAGGCAGCTGTTGGGAAGGCTCTCAGCTTTCCACACTGGCAACCTCTTGAGAGAAATCCTTGGTTAGAAAAGTGGCCTCTAGCTGACCCACTTTACCTGGTCACCTCTTTCTTTGAACATGGATGATGTTCACTCAAATACTAGTCTTACTGAACACCTTCTATGTGCCAGGCACCATCCTAGGTTCTTGGGAAAAGTCAGTGACCAGTATTTAATTTGAGAAGTATTTATTGAGCACTTACGATGTACAGGCACTGCACTAGGTTCTTGGGACACATCTGTGAACATTTGAAAACAGATGCCCTCCCTTCATCCATTCAGTCCTTCAATCCTTATTTCAATACCTATTTACTGAGTACCTATGTGCCAGGTACTTTTTGTTCTAGGTACTTTAAATGAAATGGTGAACAAGATGGGCAAGGTCCCTACATACTCTAGCAGAGGAGGATGGACCATCCATCATAAATATGTAAGTAGAATCAATTCAGGTAGCAAAGAGCTCGTAAGAATGAGGAAGCAGCATATGATAGAGGGTGATTGTCATGGGGTGAGGCTGGTCTAATGGGGATGACCAGAGATGGTGACATTCACATTCACACTTGAACATGAGAAGAAACCAGGTATGAGAACATTTGAGGAAATAGCTTTCCAGGAAGAGGCATAGCAAGTGCAGGGACTGGTTGAGGTTCAAAGAAGTGGTAAAAAGCCTATGTGCCTGGGTGTATTGAATGTGGGAAATGTGCGTGAGATAGGAGGGAAGGGTCAGTGGGGCTACATTGCATCGAACTCCGAGACTAGGGCAAAGAGTTCAGATTTTACTCAAAGAGTATGGGAATCATTGGGGACTTTAAAGCAGAGAAATGATCAGCTTTGAGCTTTAAACAGAAATCCCTCAGGTTTAGACCTGATGGTAATGAAACTAGGTCATTCGTGGAAAAAGTGGTGAAATCCAAGTAGAGTTTACGACTTACTGTTTTAGTACATGTTGCACTATGTCAATTTCTTGGTTTTGACACATGGCCCATAGCTAGGCAAGATGTGGACATGAGGGGAAGCCGGTTGAAGGGTACACAGCAACCCTCGGACTTCCTTTCTAACTTTCCCGCAAATCTAAAATTACTTCAGAATAATGAGTATGGTTTTCAAGAACCCTCTGGATAATAGGTAGGCGGGGGACTGCTAAAGGTGTAGAGGCAGAAAGACCAGCAAGGGAGCTTTCAAGGGCAACTAAATGAGGGTTGATGGCAGGGAAAGCAGAGGGGTGACTGACCTGGGAGAGGGGTCCTCCTTAGTTGAGTGATGGGTCTGCAACCCCAGCACTTGAGGATCTTTCTGTCACTGATCTGAGTCAGCCCAATCAAGTCCAATCCAGCTGGTATATTTGAGCATCTTCTAGGTGTTAAGTGCCGTGGGGAGGATCAAAGTGAGTCTTCACATCCCCTCCCAGCTACTACTGCCTCTTATTGTCACCTGCTTCCTTCCCTTGGTGGAAATGACTACCATCACCTTCAGTAATGACATGTAGTGAAAGCGTGTATGTGTGGTTAGGGATCAGGGGTTGATCTTACTTAATGCTGTATTTCTTTTTTTGGTTTTTTTTTTTTTAAAGATTTTATTTCATTATTTTTTAGAAAGAGGGGAAGGGAGAGAGACAGAGGGAGAGAGACATCAGTGTATGGTTGCGTTTCACCTGCCTCCAGCCACAGACCTGGCTGGAGACCTGGTTTGCAACCTTGTTATGTGCCCTGGCTGGGGAATCGAACCTGCGACCTTTGGGTTCGCAGGCCGGCGCCTTAACCACTGTGCTACCAGCCAGGGCTTTAATGCTGTATTTCTAATGCCTAGCATATTGGTGGGCACTCCATGAATACTGTAAAATATATATATATATATATACACACACACATATACACACACACATATATATATGTTTATAAATGTATATATATAAATGTAATACATGTAAATGCAATAATTATATAAATACTATAAAACAATGTCAGTAAGCACTTTATGAGCATTTGTTATTTGCTAAGCACATGTTAAACCCTTTGCTTGAATTTTAATCCTTGCAACCCTGTGAGGTAATTCTTTTCACACCCATTTTACGAAAGGGTGTCAGACCCTCGCTCAACCACAGAACAGAGCCAGGATTTGCACCCAGGATGTCTGGCTCCTGCACCCCCCTACCCCAGTCTCTAAATACTGAGCTACACTGCCTGTCGTAGCATTAATGCAGAATGAATTGATAACCCGAGTTGACTAAAGTAACACGTTCATTGAGAAACTAAGAAAACAAAAATAAACTTGGGAAGAAGAAAATTCAAATCTTCCATAACACCACTCTCTGTTGACTTCTGGAAGATGGTTATCCCACGAAGTTGCTAATTTTAGTTGAAATAAGGTGGTCTCATTGTTTTTTTCTCCTGCTGAGAGGCTTAAGATGCAGCCAGCTGGGCCTGGGGTAGATGAGCGAACTGGAAAGCGAGCTGCAAAGGATTATGGGAAAATGCGCTGTAATTCTTCCCAGCATTCCCGGGGGAAGTGAGGAGAGCGTCGCAAAGACTTATGGGAGCGTGGCAGATGCTTCCGCTTTTCCCCAGCATTCTCTGGGCAAGCCAAACTTGAGCTGCAAAGGCTACAGGAGAATAACGCTGCACTTCTTCCCAGCATTCCCTGGGGCGGCCTTTGCCCTTTCCATCCAGCCCGAGGAATGCACCTGAGCTCACTTAAAATCTAGAGCTTTGGGACCTTTGGGATCTGAAAAAAGACTCTAGTCAGCCTGTTGCAGCTGGTGAACCTCCAGAAGTTGATCCCCTTCCGCTTAAACAACAGTTCGCAGTAAGCGTTGGGGTTTTCAGTGGTTCTTCCGAGTCTGATCTGCCATCAGTTTGGTAGCAGCTGCTTCTGGAGGGGAGGGGGTGTCTCTTAGAGTTCTCCCGGGGAACGGAACCAGATGTCCATGTACAGGTATGGGAAAAGACTTACTGTAAGGAATTTATTATGGAGGATGAGAAGCCCCAAGATCTGCAGTCCGCAAGCTGCATAGCAGGGAGCGCTGATGGTCTAAGTTCCATGTGGCCTGCAGGCAGACTCGGAACCGGGAAGAGGCGGGGGTTTCGGCCAGAGTGAAGGCAGGAAGTCGATGTCCCGGCTGGGAGGCTCTGAGGCCGGGGGATCCCCCTCCACCTGTAGGAGGGGCAGCGCTTTTGTCCTCTTCTGACCTTCAGCCGACCAGACCAGGCCCATCACGTAATTTGCTTTACTTAGTCTACCATTCAAATGTGAATCTCACACAGAAACGCCTTCAAAGACACACCCAGAGTAAAGTTTGGCCAGATGTCTGCGCACCTTGTAGCCCAATCAAGTAGAATATGAAATGAACCATCACAGTAACAAGAAAAAAAATGTTAAGGTCTAGCAGCTTTTTTTTTTTTTTTTTTTTTTTTGAATCATGTTATTGCAGAGACCTGATATTATCCTCCTTTTGATCTGACTCTGTATCTGCAGCCATTGTCTGGCACTTAATTTCGTTAGGGAAGACAATCTTACTCAGGCATTCTTGCTGTTGCTCCTTAGAGTACTTACTATTTCTTTTTAAAGGGTATTGCTAATGGAGGCAAGTCTTGAAGGAATTAAAGCAAACGTAAAAGAACCCAAGAGCCCTAAGACCAGGCAGGTAGGTAGGTATGTTCTGTAGGACAGGGGTAGACAGTAAGGAGTGGTGCGGCCTGTAGCAGAAAGAACAACTTCTCCACCTGAAGTGGACAGTGACTCTTTGGCTCCAGCTGCCTGTGGCTTTAAGAAAACCAGGTCCAGGGTTTTCTGCTTTCAGGTTTTAAAAGCATCCATAAATTTGGACGTTTTAGTGTAATCTGGAATATATATTGGCAGCTAATTCCAATTCATGTAGTTTTTTTTATAACACCTTGTGTGAACCAAGCAAAACATTTCTGTGGCTGGATTTGTTCTATAGACAGAGTTCTGTGCAGCTGATTATGAACTGAATCATGATAGTGAGACTAACAATAATCAACATAAATTTTAACAAAATAGCTAACATTTATCTACTGTTTACTGTGTGCCTGACATTACTTCAAGTCCCTAACTATGTCATATCATTCAGTTGTCAGAACGGAGGTAGGTGCATTTCACAGATGAGGGAAATTAGGTGGTCACCCCGTACTTCCATTAGTAAGTGTTGGAACTTGGCTTTTCTGAGTCAATAACCTTTGCATTAAATGTCGATATGCCTGGCTCCCTTGACTCTAAAGTGTGAAATCCCCACCCACTGGAGATATCCAGCCTGGATTATCATAGATGATGGCTGAGAGCCCAAGAGGAGAGAGCACACAAGGAGTGCGTACTTTATTGGGCATCATGTGCTGTGAACTATGCTAAGCACTTTTAAATATGAGTCCCTCAAACCCTTATATTGACACAGAGACCTGGATCTTAATCATTCAGACTTTACAGATGAGGAAAGAAGATTTTGTTTCTTTTTCCCTGAGGTCACACAGGTCTCTACAGCTTATGGTCTTGCTGCCCTTCCACATAATTAAGATCAAAGCTTGAGAGATAGCTGATACAAATAACTGACACAGGATCCAGCTGTACTGAGTACAACGAGATAGGGATATGGATCCTCCTTCAGTCATCCTGGTATTTACAGTTTATTATTTCCTTGTGTGATAAAGTAGTAGACATGTGACAGCTGTTTATGTATCCCCATTGAAATTGTTCTCAGGAAAGGTTTTGTTCTTTTTTTATGTTTATTGGTCCAGTAATGGTATGTGTTCATTTCTGTCTTCACAATATAAGCACAGGATTCATTCAATGCCTTCAGATTGGTGATCTGACTTTGGTTGTATAATCTCCAAATGCCCTCTCACTTGCTTTATGAAGTACAAAGAAATTTCCCATCTATACTTTTAGACAGGCATGTGTATTATTAATGACTTTGTAAGTTGACTATAATGACTGTATGTATTAATTACCTAATGCTGCATAAAAAAATTACACCAAAACTTAGTGTCTTTAAAAAATAGACCTTTATTATTTCATAGTTTCTGTGGGTCAGGGATCAAGGAGCAGCATAGCTGAGTGTTCTGGTTCAGGGTCTCTCTTAAACTTTTATGTTCTGAATTTTTCAGAAAATAGTTCAGAAAAATTTTCAGTGAGCATGTACTAGTTGAATCAGAAAAGATGAAAAGTATTAGTTCATTCTGTATACAGGCTGATGGCCAGAGCTATGGTCTCATCTGAAGGCTCAGTGGGGGTAGGGTAAGGGGAGAACCACTTTTAAGTTCATTTACTTGGTCGTTAGCAGGCCTCAATTTCTCAGTTGGAACTGAGGGCCTCAGGCCCTTGCAGGCAGTGAGTAGGTGGCTCTTTTTAGTTCCTCACCATAGGGCAGCACACAGTGTGGCAGGTGGATTCACCTAGAGCCAGTGATCCAAGGAGAGCCCACGGGAGAGAGAGAACCTAAATGGGAGCTGTAGTCTTTTTATAACCAAACCTTGAACATGAAAAAAGCATCATTTCTTCCATATTGTGTAGAATTGAGTCATTAAATCCAACTCACCCTCAAGGGGAAGAATTTGCATAAGAGTGTGAGCAGTTCTGTGCAGCATGTCTGGCTACCCCCAGAGGCAACTGGTATCAGCATCTTTGCTGCAAGAATTATGAAGGGTGACTTGGCCCCGAGGAAATGATGTTGGAGTCTAGGAAAGTGAATGTCACTGGTTTTTTGACACTGGCCATATTTATGTTCCTGCACACATCTGAAAGGTCCCCGCCCCTGAAAATAGTTTTCTATAAATGGTATGTAGGGAGAGGTGCTTTGAAGGGATGATCTGATTCCGCTTTCCCTGTCCTTTTCTGTATCCATGAAAAGTTGTCAGACTTGTTCAACCTGGTGATGTTTGTTTAGGGCTCAAAGAGGAAAAATCCTAGTGTTACAGTGTGTGCGCAAGTGCATGCCAAGCAAATGCGGGCAACATTGTGCACATTGACTTACGTGGGGTCATTTCCTGGAGCTGCCTCAATAAACATTTGGTACAGATAAAGATCCCTTGTCCCCAAATGCCTTCTTGGTTTCAGCGGAGCCAAATGTAATTGGAGGCAGAGGATGCTGTGTTGGAAAAGTGTGTTTCTGTGGCCACATGTGGGAGTTCAACCCAGAGAAATGCCATTAAAGTGGGAAGCAGGCAGCTTGTAACCAACATGGGTCCAGATGGTCCCAGACTTCTTGCCTTCCTGCCTGAGATGTCAAGGTTTTGGAAAACATGTTTTTTTAATTTTATTTTTTCCTTAACATAATCTTTGGTGTTCTTTGCAGCAGAGTATTGCAAATCTGATCTGAGGACTGAGACCCCTCAGTCACATGGCTACACTCTTAGCCTGGCTTCACTCAGTTTTCCGGTCTGTTAAACAGGACCCATAACAGTGGCCTGCCACCAACAGGCCTGTGATGGTTAAATGAGATAATGTGGGTGGGTCAGTTAGCGAGCGGCTGACACTTAGAAAGTACTCAGAGGGTCAGTCATTAATACTGTTGATATGATCATTATCAGTCTTTTCACATGGACAGCCTTCCAGACTGTTCTCTACGGGAAGCACAAATGTGAGAAAATGAGTGAAATGTCTTCATTTTCTTATGTGGCCCAAGCAGTTGTATAAAACCCTACTCTGCTATATTATGGACTTAACAAAATTGCTAATTTTGCCAAAAGTGCCAGTGCCGGCTTAAATTGTGTTTGTGAGCTGTTAGGTGATTCTTCAGTGCATCTCACTTAATCATAATATATGGAGGCCACGTCTTAGCTCTGTGGTCATTTGAGTAGATTCCTTTCTGGACTCCTGCCTCTAAACCCAACTATTTCCTCAGGGTAAATTTCTGCTTTCCATTTTTATAGACTGACCTTGTTCCCAACCCATTGCTTAAAAGTTAAGTGTGATTGCGGTAGCTTTAAATAAGGTGATCACATTTGATTTAGCGAACACTGACTGAGCCCCTATTGTGTTCTGACCAGCATGTTTAGAGGCTGATGGTGCCAACAGGACATCCAAGCTACAGCTCAGGAGACAAGCAACCTTGATTCAAATCCCTCCACCTCTGTGTGTGTGTGTGCACGTCCCTGGGTAAATCATTTCACCTTCCTGAGCCTGTATTTCCTCCTCTGTACAAAGGCACATTAATACCTGCCCACTTATAGTTGGAAATAAATGGAGTCATGTGTGGTTTCATGCTTCCTGTAGTACATAAAAATCATGTAATAATTCTGCAAGATTTCTACCCCTAGCCACTCCCAGGTGAGTGGGACAGAAATAAAGTAAGGCCGCTGAGAGAACCTTTGGACAGTTAAGCCTTGGAGTGAGAGCACTGGGGTTTTAGTACTTTAGATTCCTTTTGGCCACCCATTGGCTTTGTCCTGGGGAGACATGCTGTCTCCACCTGTCATTGGGCATTGGACACGTACCCTCTCCCCTGGCCCCGCATTTGCTTTCTGTATGTTCACTGTGTAGCTGCCTGTGGGCAGGGCCTGCTCTGTTGCCTTCACCATTGGAAAGCAACACTGGCATGGGGCCTGGCACATAGCAGGGACTTTGTAAGTTTGGGCTGAATGAATCAATGAGGGCTCTGGAGAATTTTTGTTCTCATTGAGTAGAGTTTACCTCCATCAGCTCTGAGGCCAAACTTAGATGTAACCAAACCCACAGCTGCTTTCAGACAGAGATAGAGCCTGAAATAGCCCCCAAAAGCCCCTTGTCATGTACACTTCTTCATTTACTACAGCTGCTGTTGCCTTTTTACAGACCTTGTTTGTCTGGTGGAACAAAGTGACTAGACACGATTGCCAGGCTCCCCAGGGGACTCTGCCTTGGAAAGAGAGGGCCCCAGAAGGCCAGATGGCGCCCTTTTAGCTTTGCTTGGGTGTCTGAGGTTGATCCCCTGCCAGCCACCTTCCTTGCCTTTCTGCTTGAGCCAATTTATGTGCAAAGTCAGTGATTGAAGAGCTTGGTGTGTGTGTTTCCAGGACAGGTCTCAGGAGGATGGAAACTCCCTAACCCACTGATGCTTTAGCCTGGTGTTACCCTGGCCTTGCCTGTGTGACGTACACAGCGCTGGAGCCCAGAGATTCTTGCTAGAGGGCATCCTAGGGGCACCCGCACCTTGCCGCCTCTAATATAAGTGGCCCATTGGGACCCCCAAGGGAGAGTGAGCGAGGAGTGAGTAAGATGTACGATTCAGTGTGAGGGCCAAGTAGCCTTGCAAAACTTCGTGCTGGGCCCATCTCACACTTTTGCCCTTTTTTCTTCAGGACCACACATGTATGGTCAGGTTGTGAATCCCTTTCTGTTCAGTGGTTAACGTGGGGGCCAAAGAGAGAAGCTGGCTTACTGGAGCTCACTTTTCTTTATAAATTCTCTCTTCCAGAAATTATAAGTGATATGCTTTCCTTGTTGGAAGCTTGAGAAATAACAGAAATATATTGCATTGCTAACAAGCCTTCCCTGGCTATTATTGCCAGGAAGAAAGAGGGATGTGGAGTTCCTGGAAGGGAACCCTGTAACTCACTCCACACCCTGTCACCAGTTTCTCAGAGTCTGGGACATGCCTTGTCCGGTGCTGTGCCCACAAGGGCTTTTTCTAAAGCATCACTTGACGTTGATGATGATGGAGGCAATCTGTAAAAGTTGGTTCCAGAGGGAGAGGAGAGAGTTTCTGAGCTGGAGCCAGTCATCCTGGGGCTGTTCACATACATAAAGCTTTGGCTTAAAACACTCCAAACACGCCCAAGGGGTACTGTAATGCGGCTTATGCAATACTCTGTTAAGGGCAAACTCAGCCCCCTAAATACATGTCCGAAATTCAGCGTGCTAAATGAAATGTTAAGGGCACCAAATGGCTTTCTCAAAAGGATCGGAGCTAAGATGGCATTTGCCAGTGCTTGATAAGCTTATCCAGCTTTGCCATTAGGAAAAGAAAAAAAGAAAGAATGAAAAAACTGTAGTTAAGAATGTTACTGTATTCTCCAGTATCTTAGATACTTTCTTTTTCAATGAAAAGGGAGAGATTATCAGGCAGTCTGGCTGTGGAGCTGGTGTTCCTGATCCAAATACCTTCTGGGCTATAAGGAGATGGTGATTAAATTACTAGCTGGAGCCCCAAGTCCACTCCCCCAGGCCCTGAAGCCTCCTGGACAGGCTACTTTGTATGCCTGGTCGGCTCAGCTGCCTGAGCCTGGCACCCAGGTGGCCTGGTCATGCCTGGGTCTACATGTGGGCCAGCGGGAGTCCAAGTTCCCAGCTCCAAGTTCTACTTTTGGCTTTGAGCCGGCTGCTGCCATCAAACTGTGTTGGTGCGTGATGGCAGGAGTTAGGGAAGAAAGCAGAGACTGGGTCATTTGAGATCATCTCTCTTGACTTCTTACTTTTTATGTATTTTATTTTATTTTTTGAAAATTTTATTTATTATTTTTAGAGAAAGGGAAAGGGAGAGAGGCAGAGAGGGAGAGAGACATCAATGTATGGTTGCCTTTCACCTGCCTCCAGCCACTGACCTGGCTGGAGACCTGGCTTGCAACCTGGTTATGTGCTCTGACTGGGAATTGAACCAGCAACCTTTGGGTTTGCAGGCTGGCGCCGTATCCACTGTGCCACCAGCCAGGGCTGGACCTCTTATTTTTTAAGTGATTTTCTGTAATCTGGAAATATATTATCTCCTACAAGTGACTTAGATTGTCCTCTTTGTTTTGCAAAGGAGGAGATGTTATAATAGCTCAGAATGTTACCGTTTTTTGGTACCATTTTGGAGGAAAGTCAGAGCTCTGTTGCTCGTTTGAGTTTTGAGTTCTCTTCCAAGTACCTGGGAGCTACTTCTGGCTTTGAAATGTGACACCAAAGAGTCACTTCTAGGTGACAGTATGCTTCAAAGAACACACCATCTTGGGTCGGGGTGTGAGTTTGTAGCGTGGGTGTGCTTGGGGATGGTTGTGAATTTGGCTGTCAGCATGGCAAGTTTTCTTTTTCTTTTCTCCAGTACGATTGATGGATTAGGCCTTTGTCTGTAATTGCCCTCACTCCTTGCCCCCCTTGGGCCAGGCCTTTGCAAGCCTGAGGTTGGGTAGGTGATCAGGGCTGTGGGTCTTGGAGGCAGCTGCGCAGATGTTGTCTGCAATGCCCGGTTGGTGCTCTGTGACCACAGATGAATTTAGTGCCCGCTGTAAAAGTCAGGGACCTGGCTCCTGCGTGTTTATTTCCTCCTTCCACAAGTCAGTGGATGTGCTGTGTCCAGGGTATATGTTGGGGCCTAGGGCTTGCTGCGGCCTCATCTGGAGTGACCAAAGGGCCATTGGGCCTTTCTCAGTTTATGGGATTCCTAAGCGTATTATGAACTAGGGAGGAGAAACATGGCACGTGCAAGGACACCGTAGGAACCTTTAATTTTTAAAAAACAACTTGACTGAGGTATGTCTTTTAGTGTATCATAAAATTCATGCATTTTAAGGTTCTATCCAATGAGTTTTAGTAAATTTACTGAGCTGTGCAACCACTGTTCTAATCTGAGTTCAAAGCTTTTTCATCTAATAAGATTCTTCATACCAATTGATAGTCATTGCCCAGGTAAACTGCTAATCTACTTTCTGTCCCTATAGACTGACCCATCCTGGACATTTCATAGAAGTGGACACATTGCGATACAACCTGTGGATATTTGTATCTGGCTTCTTTCACTTAACATTGTGTTTTTGAGGTTTCTACCTGTGCCATAATGCTGAATAGTATTCCACTGTACAGATATACCACATTTTACTTATCCATTCAGCAGAGATGGATGCTTGGGTTGTTTTCACATGTTGACTACCATGAATAATGCAGCTGTGAGCACTCATGAGCAAGTCTGTGTCTGGATGTATGCTTTCATTTCTCTTGGGCAGAGTCCTAGGAGTGGAATTCCTGGGCCATATAGTAAGTTCATATTTAACTTTTTAAGAAGTTGCCAAATTGTTTTCCAAAGGGGCTGCATCATTTTACCTCCTCACCCATAGCGAATCAGCGATCCATTCATTTTTAATCTATAAACTGGGTAGTGAGGATGTTCATTAGAAACTGCTGCATGTGAAACCCCAAAAGTGCCACCCGTCCATGGGAAATAAGCCCTCCCTGGGGCCTTGACTAAAACATTACAAGAGCCTCAATCTCAGTTTTCACAAAGACTTTTGAGCCCAAAGGCCCAGTCACTTTCCCCCATTCCTTTCTCCTCTCCCACTCCATCCTGGCTAGCTAGCCACGGTTGTCTGCAGTCCATTGAATAAAAAAAATGTTCTGCGCTGCACTGTGGCTAATTTAGCAACTTTGCTGGACAATGCAATTTACCATCCATGGCTTGCCTTTGAATGGATTCATTTACCTGCATTGATTGGTGTATGTTGCTGTTAACTGCCTCCAGCAAATGCACAGCAGTGCTTAAAACTATAGCATTTTGCTTTCTGATAATGGTGCTTAACTCCATTTTAGGTCGCCAATGACATGGTATTCCTGCCTTGAAGATGGACTTAAATTGCATATCTGCGTTTCTTGATGATGAGAGAATAAATTACTTTTCTATGCTGCATTCCTCTAAGCACTTCTTACAACCTGATCCTTTAGTGTTTCTTCTTTTCTTTTCAGGGTATACTCTCCTTGCTATGCAAAGCTAATCCTTGGACCGACAGCGTGGGCATGACTGGGAGTGTTAGAAATGCAGAGTCTTAGGCCTCACCTCAGACTTTCAGAATTAGAATCTTGTTTTAACAAGATCTCCAGGTGATGTATATGCGTATTGAAATTTGAGAGGTTTTGCTCTAAATTTGGAATGTGCAAGAAAAGTAAGGCCTGTGGACTAAATCTGGCCAGCTGCCTGTGTTTGTTAAAACAAACAGACAAAAAGTTCTGTCGGAACACAACCCAGCCAGTCATTTACATACTGTCTGAGCCCCTTGCCACACGGATTGCAGAGCAGAGCTGTGACAGAGACCTTGTGGCCCACAGAGCTGAGAGTGTTTACCTACTAGACTTCTACAGAAAGTTGCCATTGTTGCTCAGAAGATTGTTTTATTTTCATCTTATTTATTATTTTTATTTTACTTATTAGTATATCTTTATTTCCTAGTAATACTATTATTTACTTATTGTTTTTACTTAATTACTTTTTGTTAGCTCTTCTCTTCTTCTATTAATTGTAAACTTGAGCCATTTCACTTTTTTTTTTAAAGTTATGAATATTGTTCATTTCCCAGGTTTTCTGTGGGTCCTTTCTCTTAGAATAAAGTGGCAGAAGCCACCAGTCTCTAATTAGAAGGAGAAAAGGAATTTCTTCGTCACGTCATAGGGTCTGGTTAGGCTGAGACAACCTTGGGAGAGTAGCCATCGGAGGCACCTGGAACAGGAGGCTAGTAGGTTTGGCTTCATGGGCGTGTACCCTATGCACGGGGACACGTGCTCAGAAGGGCCCCATGCTTGGTTTGATGTTCTGTTGTCACCATCTTGAAATTCTTAATAGCTTTTTTAAAAGGTGCCCCATTTTCGTTCTGCACTGGGCACTGTAACTTCCATAGCTGGTGTTGGTAGCCAGTGATGGGATCAGAAGACCTGACGAATGCGCTGTTCCTGGCAGGTGCAGGCCATGTGTGCGCCGGGCCGGTGACCGTATCGCTGCTGCTCTGGCATCACCAGCCTGATGTGGGTCTTGGCTGTCTTTCTGTCACCTTACTGTGTGCCAGGGGAAGAAAGGCCATTTTTAATGATTACTTGAATTAAATCATTAGAGATGTAAGTCTGCTGATGTAGAGTAGGTGTTAAAGTGAAGTTTGGGTTATGTCCATCTAAGGAACGGTGTTAGATTCTTACAACTAGAATGTAATTGTTTTCAGAGGATGCATGGCACACTTTTCTCTGTGGAGTCGGTGAGAGATACAGCCTTTCTAAGAGGGGTGTCCCTTAAAGAAAGTGGACTCTCATCCCAGGTGAGGTTCATGTCCCTAGGGTTCAGGTCCCTTCTGAGTAGTTGAGGTCACAGGTTACTGGTGGGAGCCTCCCAATGATGCTACTTCCTCCAGGTCCCTGTGGGGAGGAATTTCACCCAGTGACCCTGAAGGTAGCTGATTGAATCTGAAACAGCATCCTCCCAACCCAGCGAGGACCAAGAACAAGAAACATAAAAGCTGTAGTTTCTTTCCTCCTCTACTCTGAAAGATTGTTAACCAAGAGCCCTTTGGAAACAAAAAGTAAAAGGAAAGTTAGAAAAAGAAGACCTAGTTTGGTGAACCCAATGGAAAATTGTTGTACTGCCAAGATGTCCCCAAAGCCCCCAGGTGGTGAGTGGGCGGAGCAGGGTGAGATGTCTCAGAAGCTCAGCCACATTGGTGACAAGAGATGCTTTTAGCACTTTTTGAGAGACCAAAGGACATTCGATGATCATGATAACTAAATAATTAGGCAATTGTCATCCTAGCTATGATCATTTCTTGAGCATCTACTACATGTCAGGTACTGCTAAGTCATACATAGCTCTTCATTCTTGCAACACCTGCATGGCCCACCTCTGTTCTACAGATGGGGAGTCTGAGGCTCTCAAGGTTTGACTTGGCCAAGAGCATACAGCTGCTAAGCCACAGGGGTGAGTTAGGCTCCGTCTACCTCCAGAGCCTAGGTCATCTCCCCTAAGCTGCCCTGTGACCTCACTGAAACTACCACAATGCTCTTTTCCTGTGTTAGGCCAGGAGCTGCTTATGGGTTGCATTGATGAGGTTTCAGCAGATTTGAACCTCAGCAGTGGTTTCTCAAAGTGAGGCTGAAATGAATTTAGGTGGCAGACAGATGAACATTTTTTTTTTTTCAGGTGAACATTTTTTAAAAATGTATTTATTGTATTTAAAGGAAATGTATATAACTGGTATATTAAACCTGTAATTTTGGAGTAAACTAATAGTTCCTTTTGAAATAAGAATATGATAAAAGGAAACAGTGAGTCTTTTAAATAAAAATAGAAGCATCTTGCCTGAGCATTTGAAACCACCTTGAGTGCAGAGCTGGGGACCCTGACAAGGAGACTTTGTTCTTGGTGTGGGAAGAAGTCTTAAGCAAAGTTGTGAACATTTTAGACTTTGTCATCCATGCTGATGGTGCTGTCACCTAGTCCTCTTCCATGGAGACAATCTCACCACTTGTTGCCAAAAACCTCCACTGACTTCTGGAATTATTTATGAGTCTCAACTAGGAGCCCCTGCCATAGCCTGTGAGTTTCCTTATCACCTGTGCGCTGCCTACCATGGTCTTGTCTTGTGCCATTCTCCATCTGATTATGCCATGCTAGCGTTTTCTCTGTCTCTAGAATAAGACAAATGTAAACTTGCCTCAGGGCCTTTGCACTTGTTGGTTGGGTTATTTTGTTTGTTTTTTTGCCTGCAACTCTTTCCCCCTGATATCTTGTGTAGCAGTTGTCTTCTTATCGTCTGCACTCACATGTTGCCTTCTTGGGCCTTCCTGGTCCACCCTACATAAAGTCTTGCTATCTTGCATTCACCCTCTCTGCCAGGGATCTGTGGATGTTTTTCTGTAAAAGACCAGATAGTAAATATTTTAGGCTTGTTGGCCATATGGTCTCTGTTGCAACCACTCAACTCTGCCTTTGTTGTGCAAAAGCAGTTAGACACCATACAAACAAATGGATTTGCTGTGTTTTAATAATACTTTACCTACAGAAACATGTGGCTGGCTGGAAGTGACTCACAGGCTGTAGTTGGCTGATCCTTGCTTTATGCTATCACCCCCTTATTTTATTGCCGTGATAACATTTATCACTCTCTAAAATAATCTTTTGCTTATTTGTATATAACTTTGTCTCCTTGTATCCAGGACATCAAGCCAACAAGAGCAGGAATGTGTCCTTCCTTCTTGCTCAGAGTAGTAGCCTTAGCACCTTGCACGCAGTGCAGGCTCAATGAATATGGAGCAAAGTTGTTAGCATTTTAGTTCATGGACCAAATCAATGGATGCTGTCACTCATGAGATTCCTGTGTTCATTCAGTCGCCAAACATGAATGGCTCACTTACTTTGCTCCTTGCCTCGTATAGAACATTGGAACCAGAGCTTATGGCCAGTTAGCTCTTATGAAGGGCATTAACTGTCAGGAATCTAAAGTGGTTTCTTGGAGGAAGTTGGATCTGAGCTGAAATTGAAGGATGTATGTAAGCTCTCTGGGTAGAGATGCTCTCTGGGCTGGAAGGGCACTGCACACAGAACAGCATGAGCGCGGGCATGGCTATAGAAACCAGTCTGGTTGTGTGTGTGAGAAGGAAAAAATATTCAGGGTAGATAAAGTACATACAGTCCAGGGCTAGCCACAGGTTGAATGAACAGCGGCAGGTGAGTTTTTGGGGCCTTGTTGGAAAAGTTCTTGTGAACAATTAACAAAGGGCCTTTTCTGAAACAGGGACTTGGGTGCTCCACATTTAAATGCTGGCTGCGGTTTCTGAGAACTAAAACGTTGCATGGCTCCATAAAAGTTTAAGAATTCTTAGCTTACAGGTCTGACTAAGCTAATATGCCTTGATTTAGTTGGCCCACATTTGGAGGGGAGCTACCCAGCATCCTATATAATTGGTGAATCCAAGAAAAGTAGTTTTCATGGCTCTTCAAATATATAGATGATGCTAATGAGCAGCCTTCTCTGGCTTTTACTCTGCCCTTCTTCATGCATCTAAATCTCACTTGTCAACAGGGAGTTAAACACACAGAGAAAGGGCAGCATATGGCATGGCAGAGCGGGGAATTGCAAGCCCAGAATAAAATTTTATCGAGGTGGGCCAACCCTGCTGTTTACGAGGTGCTTAAAGGGAAATCATGACCTGCAAAGCTGAAGACTGTTCCTTCTCGTCACTCTTTCAAGGGAAAAATGGCTGAGACTTTCGGGACTCCAACTCCAACTTCTAAGCGGTGGCCAAGCCCTAATGAGGCTGGAGCCAAGGCCAAGGGTGGAGGCTGATGTGGTCACACATCAGGGCTGTGTGACAGGAGAGGGAGAAGAAAAGGGAAACAGATACTTATCCAGCCCTACCATGCTCTTGGGTGCCGGTGGTGTCCATAACTACTATGCGAATGCAGGAGCTGGGGTTGGATTCACACCTTATTTTCTCAGTGTTTCCACAATATTTGGTAATACTTTCCCCAGCAATAGTTATTAATATGTTTCTTTAAATACCTTAACTTTTCATCCTAACGTGAGGATTTTTTTTTTTTTTTTAATTGATTTTAGAGAGAAAGGAGGGAATACAGAGAGGCGGGCAATGACGTGAGAGAGAAACAGCCAACGGTTGCCTCCCATACACTCCCTGACCGGGAATCAAACCCACAACTTTTTACTGTAAGGGAATATGCTCCAATCATGGTATTTGTGAAGCCTGCTTTCTTCTAATGTAAACCAGTGTAAATACATAACTGTTGGATTTTTTTCAAAAAGCTTTCTTCACGAACTATGGAGTAACTTGCATACCACCATTTCTAGCTGACGTGGCCTTACCATCTTTTTGGTCTTCTTGGGTGTGTTAAGCATTAGTGGTTCCATTTTATAGGTGAGGAAGCAGCTACCTGGATTTGAGCACAGGTACTTCTGGCTCTAGAGGCCCAGTGATAGGCACCAGCTTCTGAAAGGGGAAAAAAAGGAAGAGGATGTTCAAATGTCACCTAGGTTGGATAGATAGATATAAAGCTTCTTAGGACAGGCACAAATGGTAAAACTGAGGCTGATCAGACTTCCTGCCTCTTGGGAGGCAAAGCAGCATCAGGCACTGACACCTGGCCTCTCTTGGGCTTGCCTCCTCACATGCTTATGCTGTGAGAACTGTTCCCCAGGCACGGCCACTGTGGCGCAGGAAGCCTTTAGTCATCCCTTGAAATAACAGCAATCAATGTTGAGTCCTGCACTGATGCCTGGGAGAGTGAGGTGGGGAGGCGGGGTTGAGATGGCTACAGGACTGGCCCCTCTGAGCCACCACCCAGCACTGGAGGGCAGGAGGAAGACCTCCTTGTACTAGAGGCTCATTAGTATTCAGTCCTCATGGAAGGGGCTTGGAGGAAAAAACTCGCCTTAATGAGTTCTGAATGAGTCCAACTGCCAGCCAGTGTTGAAAGGTGACAGGGAGCATACTGGGCTGCCCTTGAGGTACAGAAGGGAGGGCCCATGCCGAGCTCTGTCCAGGGCTGGGCAGTTTCTTGCGGCCTCAGTCAACAGGCAGCACCACTGAGAGTGAGCAGAGCTGCTGGGCAGGGAGGGCACTGGCCTCCATTCGCAAGTGGCACCTTGGGGCAGAGGAAGGAAGGTCCAGATAGAGTTGGCAAGCCCAGCAAGATCCCCAAGAGAGCAGCAGGGGAAAATAACTGCAGTTGGCCTTAGTGATCTCATTTCCCCTTTAAACTCTTAGGCCTCTAGGGGTTAAAGACTCAAATCTGGACAACTGAGCTTAGAGTCACTGCTAGTCTATATAGCACCCTTGTGGGGCTGATAAAAGCACCCTTTTAGTGGAGGAATAGACAAAGTGCCCACCGAGTTATCCTGTCCTACCTAGGCAGCACTTGGTGAGGGGCACTGGCTAGATTTCAGCCCCCACCTTAGAGTCTGCAAACTATATAACCGTTTGTGGTGGCCTTGAGTAAGGTCTACCCTATGTTTCAATTTTTAAAAGGGGTGCCAATTGTCTCTCATTGTATCACAAACCATAGGCATAATTCAGAGATGACAGCAGGTTTGGTTCCAGACTGCCATAATAAAGCATGTATTGCAATAAAGTAAATCGTAATCTTTTTGCTGGTGGAGGGCCTTGCCTTCAGTTTGTGAAAAATTCCACACCTTTCCTGGCCAGTGTGGCTCAGCTGGTTGGAGTGTGGTCCTGCATACCAAAAGGTTGCAGGTCCAGTCCCCAGTCAGGGCACACACCTAGGTTGTGGGTTTGATCCCAGTTGGGATACATATGGGAGGCAACCAATTGATATTTCTCTCTGACATTGATGTGAATCTCTTTCTCTCTCTCTCTTCCTGAAAAAATCAATA
This sequence comes from Noctilio leporinus, assembly GCA_004026585.1. NCBI lineage: Eukaryota > Metazoa > Chordata > Mammalia > Chiroptera > Noctilionidae > Noctilio > Noctilio leporinus. The sequence goes on from PVIW01001846.1 coordinate 193,018, forward strand.
AATCCTCAAGTGAGGTTTTTAAAAAAAATGCAACACCTATGGAGTGCAACAAAGTGCAGCATAAGAAAACCAGTTCTGCTTGTATCTGAAAACCTAGTGCCTTCAAACAACAATTTTGTTTTCTTCACAATTCTGTGGGTCAGAAATTTAGGAAGGGCTCTGCCGGGAGGTTTGTTTGCTCCATGTGGCAGCTGGGGCTGGAGGATTCATTTCCAGGATGACTTCTTCATCCATATGTCTTCTGTCTTGTTCCTCCTTGACCTCCTCTTTCTCTCCATGTGGCATCTTGTCTCCCAGAGCCTCGAGATGGAGGCTGCTAGAAAATTCAGGGCTCTTCCCGGAGCTGGCACAGCATCACTCCTGCCACATTCTGTGGCTTACAGCAGTCATTGGGCCTGCTCAAACTCTATGGACTGGAAATAACAGATGCCACCTCTTATTGGAATGAGGAGAGAGAGGGTGTGTGTGGCAAGGTCACCTTGCAGAAAAGCATATGGGATGGGTGATACCGTTGTAGTCATTTTTGGAAAATATGGTCTTCCACTCCTTAGTTGGCAAGGGTTTGTCAGGAGCCTCATAATGATTCTTCTAGCTCTTTAGCTTCCTCTCAAAAGAACAGTGAGTGAGTCAAGGCACAGGTATATACTCTTAGAAACAAAATATACCTATCTAATTCTTCATTTTCCATGGGTTCTTCATACAGTGCTAATGTTTGATCTGAAAGGTCACTTTAATAAGGTAAACCAACTGGCGAAGTGTAAGTAGAGCCAGTGTGAGCACAGCTCTGGGGAGGGATGCTGTGTACAAGTCTGTGGTGGTTCAACTTCGCTTTCACAAGAGCAGATGGCTTATGTTTGGTGAGGACCCAAAGACGAGACCATCTGGCTTGGACCAGTTCACCTCCCATCCTGGTGTTTAAATCTGAAGTGGATTTTATTGGGTCAATCAAGAAAGATGCAGTTGTTGAAATTCAGATAGTAAATTGATGTTTTCAGTTGAGATACACTTGGACCATTATTGGACATTCCTCTCCCTTTAAAAATATGCTGTAACAAATAACATGCATGCTCATTCAGTTGAATATTTGGATCCTTAGGTAAAAACAATCTGAATACTTAGCCAAGCACATTTTGGGGGATAGGGATGGCGCTACCCTTTGATGAAAGATGCTGCATATTCGGAGAGGAGTTACCCTGTTCACTTGCAGTGAGGAAGCTGGAGCTAGAAGGCTTGGTCTGCAGCCTCATCTCTGCCACTGAATTGCTGTGACCATGGGCAGGTCACTGGTCCCCACTGTGAGTCTCACTTTGTAAATGGAAATAGTTATATCCATTCTACCTAATCCTTGGACTGGCCTAAGAACAAGATAATGCCGTACTGTTTTTAAAAATTACTTTGCTAATAATAGCATAGCATATTTCTGTTGCCCGAGAATAACATTAACCATGCCTTCGTGGCTCACTTAAAAATTAAATGTCTAGAGTTTATGATTATTTTTAAAATACAAAGATAAAAAATTATCACTCTGATATCTCGAGTTTGGGTACAAGCCATATGTGTTGTGTCCTTGTGCTTTATATATACATAAATTCAGTTATTTTGCCAGTTTTGGCTAACATAGTAGCACCATCTGAAATTAAAGGCTTGATCCTACAAAGACAAAAGAGGAGGCCATTAGACAATGTTTTGCTGCTTTGCATAAACTTTACCCAGTAATTGAACCCTATTGTTGAATTGAGTAATAGTAATGAGTGGATTACTCATTCTAACAGACACAGATTCAGTTATTTATCAACAAATAGTTCGTGGAGGGCCTACTTGGGTAATTCTCTTTGCAATGAGCTGCTTTAATGGTTTCCAAACACCACTGTAATGGAAAGAACATTGCTCTTGAGAGCTGGCCAAGGGTATCCTATACTCATTTACAGAAGAAGAAAAGAGGTCACTGGATCAGACTTTTTTCTATATAATTTTTTTTTACATATTTTCTTAGGTCCCTGGCCTCTGTACCTGCTTGACCATGCTAAATACAGTGAAAGATGCTGTCTGCAATATAGCCTGAAGCCCTGCAAGTCATTTCTGTTGGAGGCATTGCCCATTTTATTGGGTCTACAAACTGATCACTCCTAAATTTAAGGACTACTGTATTATGCTCTGTACCAGGATGGTACATGCTTTTAGAGTTGTAAGCTGTTCATAAAGTCTTACCTAAGCTGTTAAGTGCAGCTATGGGGCTTGTGAAGGGTCTAAGTGAACTGAAATCATTGCTGGACATTACTTGATTTTTAAAGCGATACCACCCTCTAGCTCAATAGCACATGTAGGTACTGCACAGAAGTTAATGTCTTTGCTTGCCATCAGTGCTGATTTGCATGGCTTTTCCCCCAACCCCCAAGCCCCACTTCACCAGCTGTAGTTGACACATGTCTTCATTCTCACTTCTTGTTTTAAGAGGCATTTGACGATCATGCTGATGAGTGTGTGTGCGCGCGTGCACGTGGTTATGCTGGTGGATGTAATAGCTAAGATTGAGATTCTGTCCTGCTGTCCTGCAGGACTCAGAACCTGAATTCTAGCATTCAGGAGCCTGGACTTGAGGGCTGTTGACATGCCAGCAGGGGCTGCAGCTCCTTCAAGACCATTCTCAAAGCCAAAATGTGCTGATACATGTCAGGCCTTTTGCTGCAGAAACTGTCAGGGACAAGAACGTGCTCCTTGCATTCCAGGGAGTTTTTCTGTCTTCCTCAAACACTCCCAGGTACCTTCTGTGCTTTAGTGTTTCAGGTTCTGTGCAAGGTAATGGTGGTGAAGGGACACAGGACAGCTCTCAGGGAACTCCCTGTCTTTTGAGCATAGGAATTGACTTCCCCAAATAAGTTTCCAAATGAGTAGAGTGTATCCTGTCCACTAACTTGGTCAGGTAAAGGCTCTTTCTGTATTCCATAAGCACAGGCTTCTATTTTGCCCTGGAATAGCTTGGTGGTTAAGATGTTATTCTTCACCCTAGTGGCACCCAACTTGGGGTAGGGTGGCCATCATGTAATTGCAACATTTTTGGTGGTCAATAGAGGGGTGGCGCTACTGGAAACTAATGGCTAGAGACCAGTGATGCTGCTAAATATCTTAAGAGTATACAAGGTAACCCCATTCCCACCCCCTTGCTGAATGTTCTGGTCCAAGATGTCAGGAGTGATGAGGTTGAGAAATCCTGGTCAACTATCATCATCTATTGCCTTCTTGTTGTTAAGTCACCATCACACTGGCTCTCTGGTAGCTTCCCAAGTGTGCCAAGCCCTGTCTTGTTTCAGGGCCCTCACATCTGCTGTCCCCTCTGCTTGGAATGTTCTTCCCAAAGAGGACTTCCCTGATCCCCAGGTTTCAGGTAGACTCCCGGACTCTCTGCTTTCCTACTTTTCCTTCCTAGCTCTTGTTCCAGCCTGCAACACTCCATTTCTTTCTGTGGTCATCTGTTATGACACTCTCCCACTATGCTGGCAATTCCTCTGCTATATTTTTTGCTCCCAACCCAGTGCCAGGAATATAGCCCAGTATATATTTGTTGAAGTCAGGGGACAAGAAATGGGGGGGATTGAAAGTGGGGAGAGGAGTGGAGAGTTCTTTAGAATCAGAAAATCTAACCGCATGCACCAATTCTTAGCTTTGTGATTTTGGGAAAATGTACTTAAGCTTGCTGAGCCTCAGTTTTCTCATCTGTGAAATGGGGATGATAGCCAACCCTCCCGGGTTGGCTTGTTATATGAGGATGGTTCTCTGTGTTTATACTAGAAGCTGCATGTGTTGCTAGGCATGGTGTAAGTGTTGAAAAGAGGGTATAAACATTGGGAGATTTTTCCTACATATGGGGTACAGACTCCCTTGAGTGCCTCATTTAAAGGTGGAGTAAGGAACGGTAGCAAGTAACATCCACACAGCATTTACATGCATTGGAAATATTCTTGTATTAACGTGCTGTAATTCTCACCCTCCTTCTGTTGTCACAAGTCCCATTCTATAGGTGAGGAGACAGCAGCTGGGGTGCGCACAGCTGAGCAGGGCCCAGGGTGAGCAGGTGGCAGAGGTCACATGCAAACAAAACCCAGGCAGTCTGGCTCCAGGGTCTTAACCAGGACATGAAGCTACCCCTCTGTGATTTGTTTTTCATCTCATTTTGCGGAAATGTTCTTTTTCTCATTTCTCATTACATGTATTAAGGCCTCCTGTAGTTGCAAGCTGATTAGTCAAATCGAGTACGTGAAAGAGGGAGGGGACACAGAAGGCAAGACACTCATAAGGAGACCCACCCACACACTCACCCACACACCCACCCCTGTTTTGTGCCTGGGTCTTCATTTACAAAGGTGATGGAATAATGACCAGAAAAGGCATTGTCAGTGAAAGAAAAGTTTTATGTTGCTCATGGTTCCCTTAGAAACGAGAATCAGGGCTCATCACACAGGGCCACGGGAGGAGCAACAGGCTTTGGTCAGGAAGTGGAAGGCAAGAAGGGTTTAATGGGGTTTCCCCAGGGAAGCCAAGGCCGTCTAGGACTGGCTGGTTTGAAAAACTCCAGAGGGCCCTGGTCTGCAGGGATGGCCCCTAGTTGCCTGCTAAGTGGCCCTGGGGTGATATAGAGCAGGAGAAATACTGGTTTGTGTTGTAAGTTACTAACTTTCTAAGGATTGGCTGTCCCAGGAAGGTGTAGTCTCTGCTGGATCTGTAAGGCCCCTAAATGCCAGACATCAAGGATATAGAAAATAAGAAAATATTATTAATATAATTGGTCCTGTAATTTATGGATGCCAACTAGACACAGACAGAACCTAAGAACACAGAACATCCTTCTTCCTTGCTCATGCGCAGGCACTGGGCATGACTGCTGGGGAGTCCTGAGAGGATATGGAGCCAGCCTGGGTCCCTCAAGTGCTGAGCTGTGCAGTGTTGATCCATATGTGTATCTGATCATCAGAAATGCCACTTTGTTTTTGTGAGCATGAAAAACAAAGGGGCATGCACAGGCCAGTTGCTGCCATGCCTCCCGGTGGGCTGTGTACATTGAGTGCCTACTGTGTCTAGGCACTGGGGTTACAATGGTGAAGAATTAGGCACATTCCCTGAGTTTGCTGTCTAGTGCGGAAGACTGAGCTTAATGAAAGTGTAATAGGTGTCCTGGACCCATCTGGGGACCATAGAAGTCTTCTTGCAGGAAGTCACCTTGTAGCTGAGTTTGAAAGGGTTCTGTGAGACCTTTTGGAGTGAGCAGGAAGAAGGGGGAAACAGAAATTGGTAACCACAGAGAGCACTTCTCTTCCAGTGTTGATCAACTGGTGAACAGGACTGGCAACTCCTTTGAGGGTTCACATCTGGTGTATTGTAAGGCTGGATTGCATTGTGAGGTGTACTTTACCTCATGGTGTATCTAAGTTTGAACAATAATGTGTGGAGCACCCCCAACCTGCAGAGATCCCCCAGTGCTGCAGATGAAATGAACCTTCCCAGGAAGCCTGTGCTAGGGAAAAGAAGGCCAGCTAATGTCTGAAAGACAAGAGCCCCAAGCACCTCTCTCCAAAGGTTTTTATTGAGTAACAACGGTGGGCGGTGCATATACTTTTCATTGTGAAGGAAGAACTTTTTATAGAACAGGAGTTACTATGATTCTATAACAATGGAAGGAACTCGGAGGTCTTGCCCCAGGTCATGGTCAGCTAGACAAGGAGGCACCAAGGACTCCAGGTGACTTATTAAAAATAGGGAGGGTAAGGAAAGTTTAACATCTGCTGTGATCACAAAAATAAGCCAAGGAAGTTTGCTGGTTTCACAGAAAGTATAGAAAACTTTCATGGCCAGATCCCCACCGGGGGTCCGCTGATCACAGAATAAGGGCATGTATACACCCAGCCTTCCCAATTTTCTGGTCAGGTCTTACAGACTTGGCCTGGCCTGTGTGGGACTCCACACCCCACTGCTACTTTGGGAGGACCCTGACAATAATGAGTTTTAGGGGAAAAGGAGGAATGTCACTATGCATAGTCTCCCTCCAGCCACTCTAACTCCTGTTAGTCCCTGGGGTAAGTGACTGTGAACAGATATGAATGCAGTGAACATGGGCTGGGTTGCAAATCAGGTGTAGGGTTTGACAAGTTATACATCCCTCCCTGCTTCTGCCCAACAGTAGGTCCATCAGGAAAAGGACAGCATTGCAGCTGTGGTGCCTTGTTGAGGTGTTGTTTATCTGGAAGGGCAAATGTCATTAGATCCCCTTTGGAGCTCCATCCGTTGGGCCACCTTTCAAGAAAGTGGATGGTGGTTGGTGGTGGATGGAGAACCCATGCCTGAGATCGCCCCATTTTCAACAGAGTCGAAAAAGAACTTGATCACTTAGATTCTTTTGAGCCTCTCTGTCTTGTCTCTTCCCTAATCCCCTGAGAAAGGCTGATCTCAAAGTGAGTCTTCTTTTCCCTCATCTTTGGTATTTGTGAGGTTGGAATTTGGTTGCCATGGTGTTTAATCTGTTTACATGGGTTTTATTTTAGCCTCTAACTACACAGTAGGCAATATGGTCAAGTCTAGGCAATGTTAAGCCTAAGATTGTGGAGTCCTTGGGGTGTGTATGTGTGTGTGTGCACGTGTGTGGTAGGATCACCTCGCATGCACTTGAGCATTATGCCCTCCACACTTCCAGCGGTGCAGTTCACACAGTTTCTCATGTGAATGATTCCCTTAGACTTGATCTGAACTGTGGCCATGAGAACACAGTGCCACCTTATCAGGGCATGGACTGTAACTCGAGGGTCTGTGCATATTCTGTGAGGATATTTTGGAACCCAGAGAAGCAATCTTTCATATATTATTTGCACACATCCTTTAAGTCAAGTTGGTGTGAGATAAGAGACTGTGGACACCTGCCTATTGAAAAAGTGATACGTTGCCGTCAGAGGAGAGTGTGCTCCCCCTTCTATCTTCTCCCAACTCCCAAGAATTTTGAATGGGTTTTCTAAATGCGCTGGTGGAAAGAAGATATCCTTTTCACCTTAGGCCTCCTTGTCACCTACTGTTGGGACCCGGGCTGTGTGTCAGCAGTGGGTTTTGTGATTTAGCACCTGGAGTAACTGTGTCCATCAAAGATGGGCCTCCTGCTCATAAGAGAGAGGCATCCGGCACTGGGGTTTTTTTTCCTTGGTTGTTCCTAGAGTCCATGCCTGTTTTAAAGCCAGGTAGGCATTAGGTCATTCTCACACCACGGTTCCACTCTGACCCAGAGCTGTGAGAGATGGCAGGTCTCGGAAAAGTCACCCTTTTAAGCAGTTAATGCCCCCCCCCACCCCACCCCACCCCCGCATTTCCACCCCAGGCCAGAGTCAACCAAGGAGTGTGTTCCCATCTCCTCTTTGGAAGTGATATTCCTCAATTCATTGTCACAAGGCCTCAAAAGACTTCTTCAAAATAATGAACTTGACTTTCGTCGAGTGAAATGACAAGGGTGCCTTTTAAGCAATTTTTTGGTGGCAGGGCATTTTTGGCAATCCAAGGTGAAACTGCCAGCATTGCTCAGAGAGTGAGACATTATAATTCAATTTGGATATTACATAATTAATTAATTGGGAAGCAAATTGCATTAATAGACAGCTCTTGGCTTTAATGGCATTCTGTCGAAAAACTAGCACCATAAATGTTATTTATTTTAATTTTTATGAACACCAACAATAGCAACTACAACCAATATTTTTGCACAAATTTCTGGCATTTATGTTACGGGCACTGTGCTGAGTGCTTGGCTTTGCTTAGCTAGTGCAAGCCTCAACCTACCCTGCAATATGTGCCCCATTATGATTCTCCTACATAGTGGGGGTTGAGCAAATTGCCCAGGAGTCCCCCAGGTTGCCAGAGCTGGATTGCAGGGTTCAGATCCAGACAGAGAGTTTCCAGGGCCAGGTTGTTTACTGCTGAATGAGCAGCATTTAGTAGAATATTTATAGCAGTCCATGGAATATGTGAGAAGCTTTATACAGTGATGATGATGACAGGCAGCAGAGAATCAAAGTGTCTTGTACCTGGTGGTTCAAGAATGTTGAGATTTTCTCTCTAGGCAGTTGTAGCTCTAATGAACCTTTTGCGTCAGCATTTTTGGATTTTGTGAGGAAGCAACCAATAGCAGTAAATGGGCCCGCACCCTGGCGAGAAGGGCAGCGATGGTGGTGTTGGCTTTCCGGCAGCCAGCAGAGGTCAAGGTTTTGGTTCTGCGCTGGCACAGGCAGTGTAAATGCATAGCAGCAAGGGCAGGGTCTGTGCTGGCTGCCCCTGTGTGATAGGGTCATTATCTCTCACAGCAGAGCCTCCAAGCTTGATTCCTGATGTCCCAAAGACCCTGCAGGTCACCTAGTATCACTCAGGGCATTCCTTTTGAGTTTGTTGTTTGCAACTAAAAACCCTCTCTTACATCTTTCAGAAACAGTTGAGTCATTTCAGTGGGCATTCTTTCGCAGTGTGACCACCCCTATCTTGTCTCCTTATGAAAGGAGCTCCGAAGATAACCGTGGTTCAGAGTCAATGTGGCACATTGTTCTAATTTGCACCTGCAGGAGGGGCATTGAAGGGCATAGATATGGGAGACCGAAGCTGCTAGGCCTTTTGCATGCTTTGATCTAATGTGAGTATTTCAGTTTCTCCTTGTCCTCAAATTGCTGGCCTCTCTCAAATCCCTTTCTTATTTTCTGCTTTCCAGTAAACTTCAAAATAGAATTAAATTGCAACTTGGAACTTGACCTATTACTCTTTCTAGCTCGGAAGTAGGAGGTTTGGCCCACACTTTGGCAGCTGCCTGTTCTTTCTGTGCACTTTTAGAAGGTGGTTCTGAAGACAGTCTTTGTAATTTGCATCTTTTTATCCCTTGACTATGGCTTTCTCCAGTTTTGATATGTGTCATTATGGGCAGATCCCTTGGCCCAGTTTCTACAGCCCAATTTGTGTCCTCAGTACTGTCTAAATCTGGCGTCTGAGCTTGGAATGGGCCTTGACATGTCACAGGAGGGCCTCCTGATGTCCCTCTCCCAGATAGCTAATACTTCTTATTCTTCTAGCTGTGAAAAACATATGAACCACAGAATTGTGATCCCATCCAGTGGGTTCTGATTAAATTGGGGGAATGTTTGCAGTTTAAGGCTGGAAATAGGGTACTTGGTTAGGAAATTTCTGAGTGAAGCATCTAGGTACGAGGCTGAAAAGTAAACGTGAGCCAGAAGAAAGCTGCAATTAGCTTCAGAAGGGCAGTGCTGCAAAGTTCCAGCAGCTCTGGCTCTGAAGGTCTCATGAGAATTTGTGATATGTTCTTTTGTTCCGTTTAGTTAAGTACTTACCAAGCACACATCACTAGGCCCAGTAGGCACTTTATTTTATTTTATTTTTCAATGATTTTGTTCATTATATTTAGAGAAAGGGGAAGGGAAGGAAGAAGAAAGGGACAGAAATATCAATGTATGGTTTTCTTTCACTTGCCTTGACCTGGGGACTTGGCTAGAGACCTGGCTTGCAACCTGGGAATGTGCCCTGACTGGGGAATTGAACCAGCGACCTTTGGGTTTGTAGGCTGGTGCTCAATCCACTGAGCCATATCAGCCAGGGCTGCCAGCAGCCACTTTAAAAAGCAAGATCCCATTTATTCCTTAAAAAAGAATCTTTGTTATTTCCATTTTACAGTATAGATAACTGAGGCTCTGAGACTCTAAGTAACTTGCTTAGGGTCACACAGCCAGGAAGTCATAAAGCCTGGATTAGAATGCAGACTTGCCTGATTTCCAAGGCCACACTCCACATCAAACTTCACACAGTGCCTGTTTCAGCAGGCATCCCACAAATGGGTGGTGAACAGGCAAAGAGAATGAATGAATATGTGCATGCATTATGCAGCAAAGGGGTTTTAATTAAAAGGGTGACTTTTGTAAAACCCTTGCCTGTAGACACAGTCTATGTCATTTCATTTCATTTTCCTGTTATATCCAACACCCAGCCCAGGCATGTTCTAAGCACACAAAATAAAAGGCCACTTGTTTTCTTTTTCTTTTGAATTAACTGTTTAGCATCTTCCTTGTTGTCCTAAAGGGCTGTGTGGTCCCTTTTGAACCCCTAGCTTCTAATGGCTGCTGGAGTTGGAGTGAACACAGATTCTCTTCCTCAGGGCCTCCTTCACTCCACGTGTCTCCCCATCTGCTTTCCAGATGAGCAGATGACTCATCAGCTCCCCACAGCCTTCTCAAACGTGCTTTTTGTCTTCTCTGCTCTTTTGCCTAATCTCCTAGACAGAACTCTTTTGGCTGCAAGTAATGGAAACCAACTCAATCTAGTTCAGGCCCCAAAGGGAAATTTGGTGGCTCCCAGATGGTGGTTCACAGGAACCTTGGGAGAGACCTCATGCAAGTATAGAGAGGAGAGGTGGGGTGCTCCAGGTCACATAGCGATTAGTTGTCTGGAGAGCTGGAGACGGGGAATTTTGAGAATAATACCTAGCACATTGTAGATACTCAGCAAATCTTTGTTCAGTGAACGAATGAATGAGTGAATAGGTGAAGTCTTAGTCGTCATTCTCCCTCCAGAAGTTGGTGGTATGGAAGAGCAGTTGCTGTCTCCTCTGTCTGCCACGTCACTCTCATTTTACACCAAGGGCCCACAGCCTGGCTTCTGCTGGCTCCAGGTCTCAGGTTCTATCTCTGCCCCAAGCCTGTCGCAGCCGGTGCAGATGATGAGAGCCTGCCTGCCTCAGTCTTGGCCTGGGCATCTCCGGGCTCACAGAGGCCCCACAGTGAATGGACAGTCTTTCATTTCTTGTGTCAGGCTGGCTAGTCTGACCACAGCCAAGGAAGATGCCAGAAGGTGGGTTTACTGCCAAGGGCTCTCCAATGCCACCCCTGTGAATTCTGACCCCCTGGGCTCCCAGCGGGTGAGAACAAGGGCTGGCTGTGCCTGAGCTCCTTGTCTTTGGGTGGGGTGTGTGGTAAGTGGAAAGTTAGCCGATTGGGCCTGTGGCTTGGCCACCACAAGCATGGATTTTCCATAAAGTGATTTTTCAAGGCCCTCTCCCTCCACCAGGCTTGGCAGCTGTGCCAGCTCTCTAGAACTGAGCGGCCCTTGTGTCTGTTGGGAAGAGACATGAAAATGAGGGCTGGCTGGAGCTGACGGACATAGGGCCCTGATTTCAGGAGAAACTGGGTGTTGTGTAGTATTGATGCCTGGGGCAGAGCTGACAAGTGGCACATTCATTCCTCTGCAGGAGTTGCCTCCTCTGTGGCATCAGATCCCTCCTTTGCACAGCTGGGACATTGATCAGCAGTGTCAGCTGTGTAGAGGTGGCTCGGGGTGGTGAGGCCATTTGTTTAGCCGGGGTAACTCCACATACTATTTTTCTAATCTGAGTCATCCCTCTAGAAATCTCTGTGCTTGTGTCCAACAATATCGCATGTTCACTTTATAGTCATATGAATGCTGCCCCCGTATGTGTGCAAAGGGATGGCCCTTGTATGGAGATGGGAGTGCACATGTATATTGTTGCAGCCCTTGTACGGATATTTATGCCTATCTTTATAATTCCGGGCCCTGCTTGTCTGTCGCTGTAGGTGGGTGTGTTGTGTGCGTGGATGTAACTCTGAATAGTTTACACGTTGCCATGTGCAGGAGTGAGTCCCTGAAACAGATTATGTGGATTAAAATCATGGCCGTGTGACCTTTACAGAGTAGCTTCACCTCATTGAGGCTTGGTGTTCTCACCTGTGTGATGGGCTGATAGCGGTTCTCACCTCAAAGAACAGTTACAAAGGTTAAAGAAGGTCATGCCCAACTCCAAGTAAATGGTTGATAAATGTCAGTTACTGCTGTTGGTATTGTTTTGACTATGTGGGTGTGCTTGTGTGTGTGAGCCTCTGTGTGTGTCACTTCACATTGGCAGCTTTGGCAGGAATTGTGTCAGCTTTTTATCTTGCTTTTTGAGCAAAAGTCCCAGCACTGTGGGTTTGGAGGTAGAAGGTAACTGCAAACTGCATCAGAAACTCTTGGTCTCTTTAGGGCTACCCGCCCTTGCTTTCTGGGGAAGGGCAGGGTATGTCTGTCTTAGGGGCAGGATATGTCTGTCTCGGTGCCATGGCCCCTGCAGCTCACTCATGCTTTTCACTTATCTCTTGACCACCACCCCCTACACACACACTCACAGATATACACACAGACACCCCCCCACCCCCACCCACACACAGAGGATCTTTCTGATATCACTGTGGTTTCCCAACTTGTCCTTAACTAATTTTCCATGTCTGTGGTCTTAATTGTAGAGAGAATCTCTTTGTCCCTAACCCACCTAGTGGACTCTCCTTACCCAGACTCTGGCTTCTTTATAAAGACTGACTGTGCAGCCCATCAGGCTTGAGGTGAGAAGCCAGCTCTTAACAGAGACCTTGTGTCTGAAGTAGAGACAAAGGTGAGCTGTTCCTGGCTGTGCATCTGGGACCAGGTCTTTCCCCGCCTCACAGGTGGAGTGGTGAGAGGAAGGGCCCTGGAGGGAATCTCAGGTCCAAATCCTGGCTCTGCCACTGACTAGGGTGGGTGATCTTGGCTGGATCACTTGCCCTTTCATTAATTCTTCATCAAATGACTGTAGCTGCGTCCAAGATTGGACATGAGGATTAAAGGGAGTTATTCCCGTAAAACCTTTAGAACAATGCCTGGCACGTAGGAAACGTTGATGTGTGAGTTCTTGCTGGCTCATCAGCAGGTACTGGTCCATCTTGGTCCATATTTGTTTATCTTCTTCATAATGGAGGCCCTCACTTAGGGCATTGGTGGTGGCCATCCTACTCTTTCACATAGTAGGCACTCAAAAAGTATTTTGTGATACATTCAATTAATCATTCCTTAAAAAAATAAGATACAACGAAGAAGCCACCCAAGTACATAAAGTAAGATAAGACAAGCCTGTTATTGGAAGAGCTTAATGTTGGACATCTTTAATTCCCACGCTATGGAAGAAGGGATTTCTTTATAGAAAAATTACATGTTCCAACAGACCTCAATAAATCCCTCCCAGGCTTGAAACTCATTCCTTTTACAGTTTATTTTGTATATCCGCATGTTAAACTACTTTTTAAAAACTTCAAGCCCTGGCTGATGGCACAGTGGATAAGGTGCTGGCCTGTGGACCCAAAGGTCACTGGTTCGATTCCCAGCCAGGGCACATAATGAGGTTGCAAGCCAGGTCTGGAGTGGAGGCAGGTGAAAGGCAATCATACGTTGAAAACAAAACAAAACAAAACAAAACAAAACTTCAGCCATGATTGACCCTTCCAACCCAACAGCTATTTTCATTTCTTCAGAGTCTCATCTATCTTTACCTTCACTCATTTTTAACGTGTTCACTTGGTCTTTTTCATGCCCATGTCATTTATAAATATTTAAAAAAATGTTTTGTAGTCTCCATATTTATCATTCTTATTAGTGCATAGTTTTCTGTTCAGTTGATGTACCTTAGTTAATGCTACCGTTCTCCCATCGTTGAATGGTTAGATGTTTTTGTTGTTATTCTACATAAAAAATGTTGCAAACATCTTTGAACAAATGGTCTGTATTTACTTTTTTCAATTAGTTCCATAATAAATTTTTAAGCATGAGATAACTGACCAACAAACATCCCATAACTGCTTGGTGCTCCTGAATGTTGTGGAGGTTGATGCAACACTGAAAATGACCACAGTCTCAAACATCACTGAATATAATTAACATTGAACAGTTAAGCCAGGTGTTTTCCCAGGACTTAGCGTGGATTCTTAAGATTTTTCTTCCAACACCTTGAGGTAGAAAGGTTATTATTACCATTTTATAGATGCAAGAACTGAGGCAAAAAGAGGTTGCATTACCTGTCCAGGACCATAGAGAAGGATGTTAAAGGGAGTCATCCTTTCCCTTCAGGGGCTCAGTTGTAGAACATTTCAAGTAATTAATTACATCACTAAGCTCAATGTTGTCCTGGCCAGTTCTTAAGGAAAATCATAACCATTCCCAACACGTAAGCTTGAACATGCTAAATAAGTACATATAAGTATATCTCCATGTATAAATTTAGGCAGTAATTGAACTTGCAGGAAGTTCTTTCTGACTTTTCATGAAGACCGCTCCCGCCCTAGGTGGCACCATTTCTGGCAGCCGCCAGGCAGAATGGTTGGTTTGGCAAGTTGATCCGAAGTTGCTGCCCCTCGCTTCCTCGTGCTGTTTTCTCCCAGTGTTTCCCACTCCACAGGGCCCAGTGTCCTGTTGCCCTTCCAGCTTTCTGGCCGTTCTCGGAAAGCACTCTTCCACACTGAGTGGAGTATGGAATCCATTTCAGACACTGTGGCTTTAGGCAAGAACTAATTTCAAAGAATTGACTCTGAAGAAAATATAGAACAGAAGTGTGTGTGTGTGTGTGTGTGTGAGAGAGAGAGCAAGAGAGTAAAAGAAAAGACAGTTTTATGCTATTCCCCCTCTGTAAATTCACAGTAACTTCTTGCTACGTTCAGAATAAAATCTCATTTCCTGACCTATGCCTTCTGAGTCTGTCTACCTTCTGGCTTCATCTTGATCAACTCTTTGCCCTCAATCTCTCCAGTCAAGCCAAACTGACTTCCTTTCTCTTTTGTAGTCACAGTTTCTATCCTTCTTGGTGTAAGATGGCTGTTATCTCTGCAAGACTCCCTTTTTCTTCTTCCAGGCTCCTTTCCACTTCATCCTTCAAGTCCCAGATCAACCTCCTCTGGCCAGTCTTATTCCAACTTTGTACCTTGTTTCTCTTACTCGTAGCTTTTATACTGAGCTGGCTTTATAGAGTCATTGATTAGTTGGTTGGTTGGTTGTGTGTCTTGCTTACTAGACTGTACCTAGGTGAAGGCATCAGGCACTGGATCTGTTATTCTCCCAGGTACCTAACACCTTGCCTTGATGGTAAGCTGCACTCACTGTTTGTTGATTAAATGCTTGACAATTCTGGCATTGTCCTTCGCAGCAATATGGCCATAGACTGAGAAGGCTGTGAGTACCAGGAAAGAGTGTGAGGCTGTGCTTTTTTTGTTGCATAATGAATGTGAACCCCATGAAGGACCAGTTAACTTGATGGCAGCCATTGGGGAAATTTGTTGGCTTGGTTCCTGGTGCTTGTATTTAAAGCACAGTGGTTCTGTATTTTTGCTTCCCAGAAAAATATTTGCTTTATCTGTGACAGTGCATATTTTATTGGAACAGAGCGAAAGGATGTTGACCTGAGATGTGAAAACATAGTTTCCAAAGAGACTCTGTCAATGGCTTAAAATTAATAAAGGATCAGCCGTGGGTGGCAGGGAGGGAGGTATGGGGACATGGTGATTAAACTGCTGCCATTTTGCTGTGGGGGCGACACTGCTTCTCTTTTAGAGGTAGGTTAAGGGGATGAAAACCTGAATTGGCATATCTATAAACAAGTTATTACTTCAGCAGTGAGATAATTTGTTGAGAAAATGCCATTATTTTCCCAATCTAGGGCCCTCGGTGTGCGTGGCTGGTGCGTGATGCGTGCCGCCGCTCTTGCATATGGATGCTGGGACGCACTGGGCCAGGGATTGGACTTCAGATTTCAGCCTGTTTGTTCTTAAATAAATTGAACTTTCTGTTTTTCATAGTGTAATGAAAAGGGAGAAGGGTTTCCCCTTTCTGTTTTCAGTGCCAGATTCCTGAAGTTGTCTACCCCTTCTCCTTCAATTCTCAGGATCCTTCTAGCAGCACAAGGAACTCAGGGGACTTTGATCCTGCCTGAAAGACCTGGGGGAACCCAGATCTCTTTTCTTCATAGGGAGGGGGCTCAAAAGGGTTTTGAGAATCTCAGCCCCTCTTCCCATGCTTTCCTGGCACCATGAGTAAGTCATCCATTATGGGTTGAATTGTATCCCCCAGAATGTATATTTAGAAGTCTCAACCCTTGGTACCTTAGAATGTGACCTTATTTGGAAAGAGGATCATGTCATGTGTAACTGGTAAGGATGATGTCATACCGGAGTAGGGTGGGCTCCTCAATTGATGACTGGTGTCCTTGTAAAAAGGGGAAATTTGGACCCAGACGCACACACACAGTGAATGCTATGTGAACTTGAAGACAGATACTGGGGTGATGCTTCTCTAAGCCAAGGGACACTGAAAATTGCCAACAGGCCATCAGAAGCTAACAGAAGGGCATGGACCAGATCCTTCTTCATGGATCTCAGAAGGAACCAACCCTACCAACACCTTGATCTCAGACTTCCAGCCTTCAGAACTGGGGGACAACACGTTTCCACTGTTTCAGTCACACCACCTGTGGTACTTTGTTATGGCAGCTGAAAGAAATGAACTCATTGTTCTAGAGCCTTGATTGACCTACTGTCCACTACCCCTCTCCCCGACATACCTACTCCTATCCACTCAGGTCTGTCCCACCAATGCCTTGAGTGGGCCGTTCATTCTACTACTTGACCCGCCTAGATTTCTGCTGAGGCTGCTCTTGCCCTTGTCTGAAACACAGTCTGCTTTGTGTTATTGTGCAGGTGACGGCCTCTCTCAGGTGTGAACCCGGTAAAGGAACCAGATCCCTCTCTTTGACCTGCCTCCAGCAGGTGCTTACTCAGTGCTTGTTGGATTTGTTGACTGACCTCTGAGACCTCTTCAGTTCTTGTCCTTGTCTTTCTGGAGTTTTAACCTCTTGAGTCATTAATCCTTTGGTGAACATATGTTCCTTAATCGCTTTGCAGCCTGCATGGATCGGAGATTGGCTGTATTTTCTAATAACACCTCATGTATGTGAAGTAGCTCTGCAAATTATATAAAGGGCTCTAGAAAGATAGTAGTGATGACTGATTCTTTTGTTTGACTGTCTGATGCAGGGCTATGAACTAGAGTCAGAGGCCCTATTTCACGTCCAGCTTTGTCATTTTTCAACTGGATATCCTTAAGGAAGTTCCTTAGAACTTCATTTTACCATCTGTAAAGTGGTAGTGATTGCCTTGTCTACCTCCTGGATTGGTAGAGGGAGAAGTTTCTGAGAGCAATGAAGCAGAGGAGAATACCCACACAGGTCCATGTAAAATAGGGAAAGGAGGTGGGTGTGGTGGGGACCATGGTGAGCTGAAGAGCAGGCACCCCATTGAAAGGGGGCTCAGAGGGAGGTTGGGCCCACAATGTTCTAGAGATTCAGAATTTTTAACAAGCCAGAAAGGCAGACTATCATGCTATATTTCCAGTCTTCCAGTGTTGTCTAAAACTTTTTTAAAGCCATACAGAACAGGTATGTGGCCTCCTTCTGGCCCTGTAAGTCACCACCCAGAGTGGCTTCTGTTGCAGAGTTTAATCTAGTCCGGGGTTGGTGGCAGGGCTTGCACCCTCTTTCACCCAAACCTAAAGGTCTAACTTTGGGAATTCTGTGAAAAGCAAGAATTAGTCCAGACCAAGGAAAAGTTTCTTTGTCCCCTCCACTAGGAAGACTTCCCTGATCTTGTCCCCTTCCATTGGTAATGGATTAGGAGTTGGTAAACCCTTTCTTAAACGAGCAGATGGTAAATGTTTTAGACATTAAGGGTTGTTCAGTCTCCTTGGCGGTGCAGCTCTGTCTCTGCAGTGTGAAAATAGCCAGAGATAATATGTAAATGAAGAGGCATGGCTATGTTTTAATAAATCTTTTTTTTTTACAAAAACAGGTCACCAGCTCAATTTGACCCATGGACTAGTAGTTTGCTAACCACACCCCCCCCCACCCCACCCCCAGTTAGGTGCTTTTTATTGCCATTCTAATGCTTAGAATTTAGCCCCTTACCAGCAGATTACTACCACAACTCAAAATAAAAGCATTGATTGAGCACTTCCTGTGTGCCAGGAGTTGTTCTAAGCCCTTCATTTGTGTTGACTCAGTTCTCACAAGTTTATGTGGAAGGTCCCATTTCTTAGGGAAAAAGATAGAGTCTTCCAGAGGTTAAGCAACTTGTCCAACGTCACTCAGCTAATAAAGACAGAACTGCACTTTCATACAGTGTTCAAGTAAACTCTTTGCCTCTCAGGCTCACCCAGAGGACTGTTCTTTTCATCTTTGTGTCTCTGTGGAGCCCAGCACAGAGACCGAAGCGAGGGGTGTGCTCAGGAGTCATTGAGCGAGTGACAGGCATTGTTTAAGGTTTTCCAGACCTGTCTAGGAGGGTGATAAAAATGCTGCTTTGCAACCATTTCCAAATAGACTGTGACAGCCTGCCTGCTGCAGGGCTATGCCACCAGACTTTTCCAGGCAGGCCCTTTGTTTCCTTTGCACCAAATCTGGCTGCCGGATGCTGGGAGCAGCACCTCTGGTTTCGGCTTGTGTGGACCGATTTGAATGTCTGGTCTTCCCAGCGGCCCTGAAGCCTGACAGGCCATGACAACATTGATCTCTCCACCCTGGTGCCTTGTGAACCCTCACAGCCTCCCCCGCTGATTGGAGAGACGCATGAGTGGACTTACCCATTAGCCAATGAACAAGTGAAAGTGACAAAGAGGACACTCATGGTCTGGGTCCCTCCTGGAAGGGTTCCTGAGGAATTCCATATCACTGTGGTAAATTGATTCTTACTTGGAAAGCCCTTTGGGTTATTTCATTATGTTTGGAGGAGTCTCGGGTGGGAACCCTCTGCACTGTGAATGATGTCCTGGCAGTTTCTTTGCTTTAGAAGTTTGGCTTCAGTTTCACTGAGGTGCCTGTCTTGTCCTGTACTTCTGTCAGCAGTGGTCAGGGTAGCATAATGAGTAATGATAATAATTATGATGATTTATATTGACACATTGCTATGTGACCGGCACCGTGCCAGATGCTTTCTATATACTGTCTCATTTGACCCTTGCAATTCCTATGGGTGAGATAGTGACCTTTTACCTGGGGACAAGCTGAGGCACAGTGAGGTTAAATAAATAATGTGCCCAAGATCACATGGTTAGGGAGTAGCACTGTGGGACAGGAACCCAGACTATCTAGCTCTTGGGCTACAGCTCTTCACCACCCTGCTCTGCTGCTCCCTCTGTGTGTGGCCTTCATTACTTGTAGAAATGGTGTCCTCCTCTGTGGTCCTCTGGGCCATCATGCATAGCCAAAGCTATGCCAGAGGTCAGTGAGGATGGAGCCACTTTCTCAACCATGTGCCTTCCTGCTGGGATGATATTACATGGGTGTGGGCCACACCTGTGCCATCCAGCATGGTGGCCACCAGCCACATGTGGCTATCCAGCACTGGGAATGCACTTAGTGCGATGAGAAATTAATTTTTTCATTTTCATCTTAACTAGTTCAAATTTAAACCTGAAATGGTTATCGGAATGCTTTTAAATGTATTTGGAACAACTTGGGCTTGAGAATTTAATTTTTCATATGACAGTCTTGTGAACTCCAAATATGGAGCACATATTTCTAATGAAAATATAGCATCTAAATTGAGAGGTACTATAATGTGAAATACACATGACATCCTCTGAATTCACCTCTTCCCTTAACGTGCCGCCTCCATGTTTTCTTCCAATGGCCATTTATTCATTCAGCACATAATTTCTTGAGCACCTGCTAGGGGTAGATGTTGTTATGGATGCTGAGTGGACAACAGTGAACAAGACACAGATCAGAAAATGAAGAAAGAAAAGTGGTAAGTGGATAAGTGTTGTACATGGAATTAAAGCAGTATAATATGATGAAGATGGTGAGGGGGCCCCCTGGATAGGTGACATTTAACCTGGCACCTGAATGACTAGAAAAGCCATGTGAAAACCAGGAGAAAAAGCATTCCAGACAGAGGGAAAGGGCCTTGAGGCATCAGAGAGGATGGACTGTTCCAGAAACAAACACAAGTAGTGGAGCCTAGATGAAAAGTGAAGAATGGTGTGGAGTGAGCTTGCTCTAGAAGCAAGCAGGAGTAAGATCTTATGCAGGGGGCTTTGTGATCAGGTTTAAAGGCTTAGAGTTTATTCCCAGTGAGATGGGAATCTTCGATTTATCATTTACTATTTTGCGTGTTCTTTGGTTTAAGATTTAATGAAGGCCCCTCCAGCTGCTGGGTGGAGACAGGATCATGGGTCATGAACAGGGGTTGTGATCAGAAATGACCATGATTTGAACCAGCCTGGTGATGGTCAAGGTCAGAAGTGGACAGTTGCAGATACATTTCATGGTAGATTCTGTTAGACTTGCCAGTGAAGCCAAGATGGGTTGGGGGTGGGTGCCCAAAAGAAAAGGAGGCATCAAGGGTGACTCATATTTTTGGCTTGAACTCTAGGTGAGTGATTCTCACATTGACTTAGGCACCTTCTTACTGCTTTTAGCCTGGTGGTATTGTTTGAATTTCCTTCATCCTCTGTATACCCAGCCCTTTTTGGCAGCTGAAATATGTATAGATAACCACAGCCTTATTGGATACGTTTGTTTTGAGCAAGGGAAGGAGGAACTTGTCTTTCATTCTGACTCATGGCCTCATTTTTCTTGTAACTAATCCCCTCCCCTCAAAAGTCTGTTCCTGCTGATGGAAGTGACATTGGGATTGAGGAGAGATCTCTTAAACCTAGTAGTCACTTCCTGGCAGGCAGTTCCCCTCTGTGGGGAGATGCTAAAGATGTCCTCGAGATAGGGGATGAAGTGATTATTTAATTGTGTGCAAATGAGAAGTGGTGCCCGGTGCAGACAAAGGGCAGGGCTGGGATGCTGTGAAAACAACACCTGACAGGATTCCATTTCCTGACTTTAGGGATGAAATGAATTTCTACTTGACTAAAAATACCTCAAGAGCTAGGTGGCAGCTTAAAAAGCTTTCAGTAAATTTACAGGTTTGCGTGCCTCTGATTACAGCAGAGGATAAAAAATTAGTAGAGAATTTTCTTCCACACATTTTATTTACCTGCTTCTCTATCCTGTCTTGTGTCCAGTCTGCTTTGATTCTTGTGGGGGGAGGTTGGGATGGTGAGCTGTATTTTTAAATATCTTTTTTTCTTTTAAGTTGTCTGTCTTTTAGGTTTAACATTGATCTTGTTTAAGAAGAGATGATGTGATCATGTCCCGGGGCTGAGTAGAGAGCAAATTCAGTGTGAACCAGTAGCATCATGTGCCTGACTGTCTAAACACAAACACACTCCCTGGCTACATATTTATCTGCAAGACAGCTCCAGGGTATCTCCCCACCATTCTCTGTCACCCTGCTCTAATAGCCATCCTTCTAGATCATCCTGGAAGTGACCAATTATTAACCCAATTCCAAAGCACCTACTGCTGATAGAGTTTGTTTTAAAGACTTTCTGTACATTATTGCACTGAATCCACACAACAACCCTCTGTTGCCCATATTGGATTTTACCTGAGCCCTGAGCTCCTGGGAGAGAGCAGGAGAACCCTTCTGTGTTCTGGAAACTGGTATACTGCAAAGCGTCGCCCTTCTCCATAAGACTTAGATATGGCACACGGATGCCTCTATGTGAAAAGGCCAGACACACACCCTCCGAATTTCCAATCTTTGCCTCATAAATGGTTAGCTGAAATGCTGTCCTCACTGGCCATGCAGAACAAAATGCTTGCTGACCAACCTTTGCTTAAGCATCTCTCTTTCCTCCAGCTGTCCCTGTGCTTTTGCCCACCCCAGCCAGAGCCAGTGGACAGCCCTTCCCTCAGACAGGCTCTTCTCATCTACCTGATCCCACCACTCTTTCACCCTGCTTCCCATACCCACTATTGTCTGGTCTTGTTTACTCTCCTCTATAAAAGAAAAAACTAATTTTTGAGATGCTTGTAGATTTTATGGTCAATGCTTTCACCCTATTGCAAGAACCCCTGGTCTATTTATTGCAGTAGTCCCATCTCCCCCTTGCAATAATCTTTTCAAATAAAGTCTCTTTTTACTAAGCCTAGACCTGTTTTCCCTTTGGCAGTGCCTATTACGGTGCTCTCCATTCTGCAGAGGAGGAAGTTGTGCTTGGGGAGGTGGTAAGACATACAAAGGGGAACTGCTCTCTGTGAACCCAGATTTGTTGGCAGTTAACTGCTTCCCAAGGCTCTGTTTATGAAATTTGGACTTTATCTGAATTCTGTCCTCAATGTGCTTATTATCTAGTTAGAGATATAACACATTGAGGCACAATTTACATCACATCTTTGTTTTATTGCTATAGAAATAGAGAAACTTGTGCAAGATCCCTATTATTTGTGTACCCATGTACCATACTAATAAAACCCAAAGAAGAAGAAAAATAATGAGGTCAGCAACAAAACCAGGCCTGCCTGGAGGCCGAGCTTCCAGCTTGGATGTTGAGGGGAAGCACATTGAAGGGACCTGGCCCTGGATAACGAGTATGATATGATGAAGTGGGGGCGGCAGGACTTTCACGTAGGAGACTGTTGGGTATAACAGTGTGGGGGTGAGAAATCCAAATGAGGGACCTACAGCCTTGCCTGCCTGGCTGCTAACTGCACCTTCTTCTCAGGCAGCGGGGAGCCATTGCAGGTCTTTAAGCCAAAGAATGTCATGGTGAAAACAGCAATAATAATGATGGGGATGATCATAGCCTGTTCCCGTTGTGTTTTTATAGCTCCTCTCCCAAGGTGCCCTTCTCCAGAAAGCTGGCAGCACTTCACAGATGTTACCTAATTAATCACCAGGGCTCCCCTGCTGAGGGAGGTGGGGGTAGCTAATATCCCCATTTTTCAAGGGAGGAAAATGAGGCAGTGAAAAGCCCACAGGTAGCCTAGTAAGACTGTCAGATCTGGGAAATGCAGTAGAGTTTCTCTTTCCCTTTGCAGGTCCCAGACCCACAGCCCCACTCTGGAAAGTGGCATCCCCCACTTCCAAGACTGGTTTGTGCTCAAAGAGGTTCTGATGAATATCCCTGACACAAAGGGTGGAGACGTCAAATATGGGCATTGTTTGGAGGTGCTGGGGTGTGGACCAACAACTGGGGATTGGTTGAGGTCACATCTGGATTTGGGCACACCTTGGACTATTGCTGTCTCCTTCCTCTGCTCACACAAAAGTCTCTCCCAGGGTGTTTATTATTCTTCTCTGTTGCCTTTTCTGACTGATCTGTGTCCTCCTTGAGACAAGGAATCTACCTTTTATAATCTAACCTCAGTACCTGATTCCTGTATTTTGACTTGAATGTTCCTTCTGCCATCCACAAGCTCAGGGTGAATCATGCCCACCCCCACTCTCCTAGCCTCAGTTTCCTCATCTACAGAAATGATGGTAACAATTATACCTACCTCATTGGGTTGCTTTAATGATAGATGAAATAATGCACATTACATGCTCAACAGTGCCTGGTACATGACAAGCACTTGCTACATTTAATAAACGATCAGTGTTTTTATAGTTAGGGATTAAAATGAATATGCTGGATTACTGCTGTAAAGATGCACCTGCTTTAATGTGATTGACATGCAGTCAGAATGTTGGGTGGGAATAAGGTTCTTTGAGATGAAATAATTTCTCTTGTTGATATCCATTATAATTTTAAAGAAAACATGCACATTTAAAAAATAATTTCTTCTTGGGCCTAATCATGCTTTGCTCTGGTTTCCTAGGCCCCTCCACCTCTCCATCAAGTATTTAGTAATCCATAAACAAGGTTTAAGCTGCTATTTAAAGCAACTCTGCTGTTAATCCTTTTGTAAGAGCAAATCCTATTGAAATATGAACCAGCCCCCAGCTCCTCCCATTTGCTCCCATTACGTACATTCCATTTTTGCGATTTTATTTCTTTTAAGTAGGGTTATCCCTGGACTGAGAGTCAGATTCAGAGCTGGAAGAATAGAATTTTAAGAGGGTCTAGCCCAACATCCTCATTTAAAAGATGGGGGTCTCTGGATCTGGGGAGAGGGGCACTTCGCACACTAGAGAGTGGCAAAGCACAGGCTCAGGCTGTGTCACCAAAAGTGCTGTTAAGCTGTTCCATCAATGACATTTTTTTTTTTTCATTTTGTCATGTGTATGTTTTAATATGGCAAGTGTTACTTTTTTTTTTTCTTCTATAAACATACTACTACACTGTTCTACAATAGGTGATCACTTTGAGCTTACTCTATCCCGGGCACTATTCTAAGTACTTGCCATGAATCAACTTGACATGTTTTAGTTCATTTACCCCTAACATGTGGAGGCTGTGCTCACTGATGTTTTACAGATGGGGAAACTGAGGCACTCACTTGCCCAAGGTTGCACAATAATGACCAGCTCCAAAGCTCATCGATTACAGGTGCTTCTCTGTGGTCAAAATCCACCACTCTAAAGTTTTCTTTTTAAAATAGGCGTATTTTAATAAAAATGAGAGTTGGTTGAAGGAAATACTGTTATTGTATGGGTGCTAGAGAAATGTGACAAGCATGAAACTGTCCTGTGAACATGGTGGGGTTGAAAACATTACAGGGCACCATCGATCATGTCAGAGATGCACTTACAACTTTACAGGAGGGGTCTGTTAGGTGCCAAGTGGTGCCAGAAACAGACCAGTCCCAAGAAGGTCCCTGCCTCCATGGAGCCTACAATCCAGGGCAGTCTGATACTGCGCAGGAGAAGAAGTAAATAAGATTTTGCAGCTTCTTGTGAGGTGCTGGGGGAAAGCAGACAGGAGTGTGTTTGTGTTTGTGTGTGTCTTTTACGGGGACAGAGAGTGGGAGCCTATTTTGCTTGTTTAATCTCTATATCAACCTCTAGGAAGAGGTGACACTTCAGAAGAAACACGTAAGTGACCTGCATAGCTTTGTCTCTTTGTTTATATCTGTGTCCCATCATTTCCTTTTTGAAGGCAGAGAATATTCAGGCCCATGTTTCAGTGGCTCCTGCACTCCTCAAGGGCTCCTCAGTGACCCAAAATCCCGCATTTTTCCAGGTCTGATCTGGAAAAGGGCGGCACCACCTGACACCCCTCTGTCAGGTGGGGATTGATATACTCCCCATGAGTGTTATTTGCAGCCGCTCTGCTGCAAATAACATGGTTAGTTTATTATTAAACAGAACCATTTATTCGTTGTGTGCTTACACATTGGTGATGTCAAAGAGAAGTCAAATGGGTTTGGAGTACAGATTTTTACTCAGACTCCAAGCTGCTTCCTGCCTCGAATTAACCAGTTAGAAATGAAACAGGAGTGTGCCCATTTCTGGCCAGATCCCTTCCCATGTGGCAGGACTTGCAGAGCTGGATGTCTTCTGGGCAGGACAGGCCCTGAGAAGAGTGTAGTGGCCACCTGGGGGACTGCGAGTGCCACGCCCGTCTGACGGGGACAGTTGCTGAGCTACAGCCAACTAGAAATTCGGACCCCTGGGGCTAGATCCAATTTTTCAAGGAAGGTCAGACATCCAGGATTTGAACACACCGTGTTCCTGAATCTCTGGTATTGGCAACTAATTGAAACTTGTAGAAGTGCTTTGTAGGCCAAAACCAAAATATACCTGAGAGTTCAGCTGACTGTTCCGTGACCCCTTTCCTGAGCACCCTGGAGAACCAGGCCTGGCCAGCTGAGAAAACCAAATGGAGACAGAGTCTTTTAGAACTGGAAGAGGAGGACATTGGCACTAGCTATGTGCCTGGGGCAGGGGGAACAGGGCCACCTCTTCCACTCTGATCTGCTTTCATCCCGTTTTGCTGGGCCCCAGCTGGCCAGTGTTGGCAGCCTCGCACAGCGTGAACTGGGCCACCTCGCTCATTCTTGCCAATGTGAGCCTGCGTTTGCTGAACGCTGTGTCTGAGCGGAGGCTCCATGCCAAGTGCTTTTCATACATTATTAGCTGGGGCAGGCTTCACGGTAGCCCCTGCAGGTGGAGTCTAGTGTTACCCCACCTTCCACATGGAAACTGTGGGGCTCCAAGGGGTGGAGACACACAACCAAAACGCAGCTGAAGTGGAGAACGCTGTGCAGGACCTGAGACTTTAAAAGATACAACTCTCCCTTTGACATAATCCAGTTTTTAATTCAACTCTTACAACATAAATGTTCCTTTTGTTTAAACCATCTATCTTATCGCCATTCAGAGTCAATATTGGTTGTACTGGGACCATTTGTCAGGCACCCTTTTTGGCTGGGGGAGAACAGGGGTGGGTAAAACACAGCCTCTGCCCATCTTGAATCTTGAAGATCAGGGCCCAGAAAGAAGTAATTACAAGGTACCTGTAATTATTGTAATTGCTGCTGATGGTAACAGCAGTGAGCTCATGCAGGGGGGTAGGGGGCGATGGTCAGCACATCTTTGGGAGGCCAGGAAAGTTTTCAAAGAAAAAATCTGAATTGGGAAAGGTAAATAAGAATTCTCTGGGGTTGGGGGAGCGGGCAGGAAGGGAAGGGATTCCTAGTAGAGAGGACGAAAGCAAGAACTTTGAGCCGCGCTGCATTTCCTCTGTGTTTGTCCTGAGCAACTGGTATAGAAAGAACTGTCTCTTCACCTCAGATCTTGCCTGTACCTTTCCCAACGCCTTCCCTGGAAAACCAGCCTTTTTTCCACCGAAACAAGAGTCTCTGCAGCCAGCTTTTGTTGGAAGTGAGCAGATGCATCCCAGAGCAGGGAGGGGAGATGCCTTTGTTTTGGGAGACAGGCCTGGAACTCCTCTGCTGTCAGATCCCGCCTCTGCGGAGTACTGTGACTTCAGTAGGGGGCTTCACATCTCTGAGCCTCAGTTTCCTTGTTTGAGAAATGAGGATGAGTGAACTCCCTCTGGGGTCTCCAGGAGATGAAGCACTGAAGTACCTAGCACGGGATCTTTTGAACAGTGAGTGCCCATGGTGGAGCCTGTGCATGGGTGCGTCCACATGGCCCTCCAGGCCCTCGCAGGTGCACAGGTGTTCAGAGGCAGATTGGCCCCCCTGAAGTGCACGGAGCTGCTGAGCTCACCTCTCTCCCACCCCCCACCATGGGCTTATCCATTCACCTACCAGTGGACACTTAGGTTCTTTCTGCCCTTGACTATTGTGCATAATAATACTATTAGGAACATGAGTGTATACATACCTGTTGAGTCCCTGCTTTCAGTTCTTTTAGGTGTATATCCAGAAGTGGAATTGCTAGGATAGATGATAATTCTCTACTTAATTTTCTGAGTGACCGCTGTACTGTCCTCCCATTTTTAAGTGGCATTTGCTTTTTAAGTAGAAGGAGTACAAGCATGTAACAGGAAAACTCACCCAGGAGAGAAAGATACAAATGAAGTAGAAGTCCTTCTTCCAGTTTTTCTTAAAAGAAATCATTGCTAACAATTTCTTGTATATTCTCCAGGGGTAAATACCAACATATTCAAGTGTGTCTGGAAAGTGGGTGTGTGAGTGTATGTGCCCTTTTGGATGCAAATGTGTGTTTCCCTCATTTCAAACGGGGAAATAGAGATCCTGCACTTGGCGTCTAGCCAGTCCCTAGGAGATCATGGGCTTCAGAAAAACTGGGGACCCTGGTGCACAGATACTTGCCCTCTGCCTACCACCTGGCTACCTAAGACCTTCCCAGTGGCCTGCCACCCACCCACAGGCCTGCTGTGGTGCCCTCCAGCTCCCACCCACCACACCCTGTCTGAGGTCTCTGCAGCACCCTCCCAGGGAAAGGCTTGGATTTTCTTGAGGTAATAGTTTGCTCAGAAGCCCTGGGGCATCGCTGCTCAGACCGACTGTGCTGACTTACTGGGGTGTTCCATCTCCCAGCCGGCCCCTGTGATTTAAAGCTGCCAGTCAGATGTTGCAGATTATGTTAGAAAATCGCCGTTTGGGCTGAGTTTTGGAGAAGCTGCTGCCAGATGGGGACTCTTGTGTTTTCTTCTATATATAGTCTTTATGGTGAGCTAACTGAAGTTAGCACAGTTTATTTTAGGAGGTAACTCCCTGAAGCAGACCATGGTGGGTTGGGCTGCTTGCCCGGAGGAGCGTTTGAAAGATTGCTAAAACTGCCTTCCTGGAGGAAGATCTGCTTGCCTCTGACAGTTCCAGGAAAGAAAGATGGGTTTATTGCCGCATCCTCCTTTGCTGCTGGCAGCAGTCCTGAGGGTTAGTTGAGAGTTATTCCCATTTAATAGATGAAGCAGTTGAAAATCAGGAACTTCGCAACACGCCTATAATTGCAAAGTGATTGTGATGAAGCTGAGACAGGATAGAGATTTAGCAACTCCTTGTTTCTTATCCCTGGTGGTAAATATTACGTTTATTGGAGTATTCTGGGCATGGACACATATGAACAAGAAAGTAGAGGGTGGAGGTAGGCTTTAATAGGAAATTAATAGGACATTATGTAAAGAGTTTAGACTTTGGAGTAAGAGCCAGGTTCAAATCCCAGCTCAGACTTGACTAGCTCTGGACACTGAAGCAGTTATTTTGCTATCTCTTAGCCTCAGTTTTCTCAGCTGTGAACTGGGGATATTTGCTTTATGGTTTGTCATAAACACCAAAATAAGAATTAAAATGAGTTAAGACCAATAAAGTACCAAGCACATAATAGATGCTTAATAAATAGCAGTTATTAATGTTTTATTTGAAGGAATGGAAACCTTTAGCCCTGTCTTCCTAGAAATTATCTCAGAAGGGAAGTATTCTGTTAGGATAGTAACTAGGATTTTAAGTTAAATTAGGCAGGCTTGTGTTAAAAGTGCTGCCATTTGGAAAATGGTCACTTACTGGTGACCTGGCAGAAGGAACCTTCAGATGTCCCTGCAGTGCCCTGGCTTCTTTGAAAAAATCCAATTGACATAATCAAGGTTACAGAGTATATTGTTTTAAAAGGTGATTACAATGGATAGGTGGCAGCCTGCGAACTCAAAGTTAGTGGCTGGTTTGATTCCCTGTCAGGGCACGTAACCAGCTTGCAAACCAGGTCTCCAGCCAGGTCCATAGTTGGAGACAGGTGACAGGCAACCATATATATTGATGTTTCTCTCCCTTTCTTCCTCCCTGTTCTTCTC